>PVJA010007418.1:58250-68955 GCA_004027025.1 Myocastor coypus | reverse complement strand
AGAAGAAGAAGAAGAAGAAGAAGAAGAAGAAGAAGAAGAAGAAGAAGAAGAAGAAGAGGAAGAAGAAGAAGCAGCAGCAGCTCAAGTCTGGTAGGAAAAAGCAAAAGTTGTCCCAACTTTAAATCACAATGCTAAGAACATTTGGCCTGACTTTTTCAGTTTTTCTTGGTGAGAAGAAATCAGAACTCACTCTTGTCTCCAGATTTCCCACAGGGTAGTGGTGGAGAACTGCAAACTCATAGCTGCTCCATGGCTATTGAGCTGATACGGTTCTGAATATTAGCGCCTTTATAACCTGCGCGATTGCATTTGGATGCAGTGGTGAGGGAAATGATAGAGCAGAGCTGCAGGTGGTTTCATCAAAGTCTCCCTCGAACTCTGAACTCCTCATTTTTAAGGTCAAGAGGCAACGTGCCAAAGGTCATGCAGGGGGAAAGGGCAAAGAGGCTGGGGAGGATGAGAGGAGGGTAGAGGCATGAAAGGGTTCCTGGGAAAGCATGGAATGGGCTGGGTATGTTACTTTTTTATTTACTTAATGTTAAGAAAAGCTTTATCTTCTGAAAGCTAGCCCTGCTTTACCTAGGGTCCTTGTAGTGGGGCAGGAAAGGGGCGTCTTCATCAAGCTCCTCACCAGTTCCCACCCTCATGTTGTTCACCTTTGTTTCCCTGTCTTCATCCAGTTGCACACATTGAATCATCGTGTCTTTTTCCTTCCAGTTCTTACACACACACACACACACACACACACACACACACACACACGCCTATGCCCACACCAAGTGGATAGAAACCACACAATGAAAATCTCATTCATTTTTAAGCCTTTAAGTCTGTGTGGATAATGGCTGTTTATTTTTCATTTAATCTAGCTAGCCACCTTTCTGTCTACCCTTTATTTACTTAGCGATGTGTGTAGAAAGACATCCTGCGGAGACACCTGCAGGGCTGGGTTTTGCGAAACTGGTATTTTAAGTAAACCCAAGCCTTCTGCTGCTCAGTCCCTAAGCTGCCCAGGAATCCCCTACCCCCAGCCTGCTGCCTTGAGCATCTGGAATGAAGTTTTCATCTCCTCCGCTGCGCCTTTGTGCTTTCTGACCTCCAGTTCTTTTCACTGGCCTCACCGGTCATTGGCCTTGCCTCTTCCTTTGCCCTCTGTGACATGGCTATTGTAAGGCTTTGTATTGTTTTGATTTCTACTACAAGGCTTTCTGCGGCACAATTTCCAACTTGAGTTTCATTTTTCTTATGACTTTCTCTTTGCAACTTTTCTGCTTGCCAACAAGTTACTGACAGACCGCAGACGTTAAAATGAAGCTTCAAATGCACACTGCTTTTGTGTGTGCAGTGTGTGCCCAGAGAATGCTTCTCCATGACCTGTTCATGACGTCACCCTCAGCAGAGCCACCAGCCTGGAAGGGATGTGAAGCCACACGCTGATGCCGTCCAGGCTCTGTTCACACTGATATTTTACTCCTTGTATTTTTAGAGGGTTTAAGTGCTTTTGGATTCGTTTTCTCTTTCAGGAACTTAGGAGAGGCTGTTATTAATTAATTTATTTCTGCTATCTTTCTCAGGAAGTTAATCTTGTCATGAGTGAAATTTAAGTAACCTCTATGGGCTGCCAGAGAACAATTTTTTTTGAAATGGAAGCAGTTTTAAAATCAACTAATACATTTTAACAATAACCATTTTAACAGATTGACTAATAAAGCAAAATTTAGGGAAATACAGGTTAATTTATGAAAGCAAAACAACTTTTTCAGGTGGTGGGAAGGTGTCTCATTAGGCTGCCCAGACTGGCCTGAAACATGCCGTCCTGCCTGGGTTAGGGGTGCGTGCCACGACACCTGGCTTAAAGTCTTATGAATTTCACATCCCTTTTGTATCAGAGAGTCAGCCATTGGCTTAGAGGAAGCACTCTTGTCCTTAGGGGGGAGTGAAGAGGCACCCCTTCCCCCAGTGTTACTTGCCCTGCTGAAAAGGAGTTTGCTGCACGCAACACACCGGCTGATGAGAATGAGATTGGAATGTACCTGACGGCCCTAAGTGCCCCTTTGCAGGCAGGGACTGGCAGGGGCTGGCAGGAGCCAGGTGCTTGGCTATAGAGCATTTTGTTTTTTGTGGGACCAGGGTTTGAACTCAGGACCTTGCTCTTGCCGGGCAGGCGTTTGTGCCATGGAGCTATCTCCCCGGCCCCATTGTAGAACAATTTGTACTTCCTCGTTTATTCAGTTCTGGGGAACATCTTGCAAATTTCTCTATCAATTTTCAAGTACTTATCTGAAGCCTATTATATTCTAACAAACAATAGAGGGTTATCCTGTGCTACAGAGCTTCAAAAGAAATTTGTATGAAGTGCTAAAACCTTACCCTCTCCTAAGTGCTATCTCTCTGGATCGCACAGTGTACATCCTGTCACCTGTAGTGACCACTTTGGCTCATAGCAGGGCAGTATTGTGGCTATCTCAGAATGGAAGCTCCCTGAGAACACGGCCCCCGGCCTGTTACTGTGCCAGGGGCAGGACTGCTGTCCTACATGCAAAAGCCACATGTGGATATCTGCTGAGTGCATGAGGGAGACCTGTGGTGTGAAGTCCACCGAATCCACTCTGCGTAATGCCAGCTACCTAGGAAGCTTATTGCATTTTTTAAATAGTATTACTATTTATAGTAAAGTACAAAAGCATGATGCTAATTTATTATAATTCTGTACTCAACGCTCTTTTCTCATTTGAATATTTCTTTTTCTACACTGAGTTTCCTAGAAAGTGAGAAGGAAGAAGTTTCCTCAGGATTACTGTTTTATTTATTTATTTTTTTTGTGGGACCAGGGTTCGAAGGATTACTGTTTTAAAATGTCACCTGCTATCATCCTGGCCTCTGCTCGCCACAGGCAAAGGTATAGCCTAACATGAAGAGGGGGATTAACCTTTTATGGCTTGGCAGTGTCTCCTTGCTCTGACAGAAGAGCATTTAGAAGTGAACTTATTTCAGTACTATCTATGTAGACTTCATACTCACAAAAGTAATTCATGGTAAAAAAACTTGCCCCTCTTTATCATTGTACTTGACCCTCTTTATCTCTTCTTTTCCTGAGGAAAATAGGACTCATTGCCACTATGAAATTGAAGTTACAGGACTTGGGCTATTGAGCACTGTTTGAGTATCTAGGTGCTCACAGAAGTTCAGAACCTGCCCAGGGAGTTGTTCCTGAGTTCCAGGCAAGTTTTTTAAAACAATATTTCTCTGGCATCAAGAATGGAATATGGCACAGCTAATCAAAAGTAAAAATTTGATCATCTCCTGTAAGCTGTCACCAGTATAAATACCATGAATTACTTTTGTGGGTATGCAGTCTACATAGATAGTACTGAAATAAGTTCACTTCTAAATGCTCTTCTGTCAGAGCAAGGAGACACTGCCAAGCCATAAAAGGGTAATAAAGCCACTATTACACAGCTACAGTGCTGTCTTCCACCTGCCTTGAGGAAGTTCAGCTTTTTCCCAGGGATGATATTTGGTTTATTATTGCCATAAAATAAGCCTGGGCCATTTATGCTTAAATTGGATTCCTCCTTTTGCACTATCTAAGGATTTTCTTGTGGTATTTAACGTAAAGCACCTTGATACTTTCTCGTTAAGGAGAAAGAATCTCATTTGGACAAATTGTTATATTATACTCAATGCAATCATTTACCTAGCTTGTCTGTAACTGTACTGTCTTGGTCTGTAACTCTAGAAAGCTGAACGTGAATTTGGATGTGTCCCCTGAAATGGTGCCATGTCCACATCCTCCGTAAGCTTCCAGCCTTCCGCCCTTCTCGTCTCTTCTATCCTCTCTGTCGGTCTCTCCTCCTCCTTTCATCCTCAAGTCTGTCAGCTTCATTATTTCTCATCTTATAGAAAAGTTAATGCTTGGAATCAGAGTACATGGTAAACTATTTCGACGGTTATCAGTGGATGCCTGGATACCACCACTCACTTCCTAAAGTCACTTGAACTCCTGCCCTGTCTCTCCCCATAGGATTTTGCAGGTCTGAAGTCTTGAGCACCTGGAGGTGGGTGAGACATGTATGTGTTCAGCCCGCCTCTCCTCTCCCCCAGCTGTGCCCCGCTTGCACTCACCTCTGGGAATGCTCTCCTTTCTCATGTTGGGTTTGTGCACCCCATTCTCTGGCCTCAGCAGCCATCCATGGGTGTGGCCAACCTCATCCATCCTCTGATCTGGCCACTGTCACGAGCCCTCTTCAATCGCCTCTTTATCTGACCAGATTTGCTCAAATGTTACATTGGACATGTGCATATACCCAGCTCCCTTTTCTCTCTGTCACTTTGCTACTTTTATTTGGTCACCAAAACCCAGTGCTAAGTCCACCGCCTTGCCTAGTCTGTGCTTGTACCTGTGTGCCTGGAGAAAACCAGACACTTGTCCTTGTGGGCTTCAGACCACATTCAGTGCTACCGACTCAGGGAGAGCCATGGTGCTGCAGTCAGACTCCAATTGCCTGGTCTACTTGCTCATCTTCTTTCTCGGGGTCCTCTGCACCTCACCTTCTCCCCCCCCGCCCCCACTCTTCTCTGACTTGAAATCATAACCTTGCTTCACTCCTCCCTGAGGAAACAGAAGAATTGGGGGAGAACTTACACAGCGCAAGCCCCTGCGCTGCGTACCTCCTGCCTTCAACCCCCTCTTCACTCTGGCTGAGTCTTCCAGCCATGTACAAAGTCCTGCCCTTCACCTGCTCAAATCTATCGTTCATTCCAGCAGTGCTCACCTCTTTTGCCTGGGACTTTTTTTTTCCATACTTTTTCTTCATATTGAAACGACTTTGATTATCATAGAAACACGCTTTTCTTATCATTTGAAAGTAAAACGAACTCTTCCACTTCTTTGCTGTACTGGCAGCACATCCTTGGAAGCGCCACCATATATCTGCCTTAGCTTTCCTTCTCCCACTTAATCTCATGCTTACTGGGCTCAGATCCTTTCTCCCTCCACTTCAACCGTGCCCTCCATTCCTGCCACCAACGCCCTCAAGTAGCCAAGTCCAGCAGGCACTCTTCAGCCTTGCCCACATGAGTTCTACCAGACAGCCACTCTGGCCACAAAATGCCGGTTCCCGTCAGCTTCCAGGGCACTAGGACCTCCTCTGTGCTCTCGTCTTCCTCCCACTTACTGCAGCTCTTTCAAGTATCTTCTGCTTATTTCCCTTCTTTCATCTCTAAATGTGGGAGTATTCCTGGGTTGAACTTAGTTCTTTTCTCTGTCTGTACTCATGTCCTTGCAGACATCATGTAACAACTTCCTATTGCAACCTCTATGTCTATACAGGGACTCATAACCCTAATTCCTTAAATTAATGACATTTCCACTTGGAGGCCTGAGAAGCACTGCAAACAGATTTCTCAAACTATGAAGTCGTCCTCTCTCCTTTCCTTTCTTCATTTCCTCTCTCTGCCATATTCTTTCCCTCCTTCATTCCCCCGCCCCCTGCCCTCCCGCTTTTCATCCAGTCGATGAGGCAATACTGCTGGCCCCGAAGCAGCTAGCCTCTATTTCTGCTACTTCGGGTTCTATCATCAGATCTGGAGCATGCTTGCTTTTTCAGTAGCTGAGTATAATAAATCTTTTCTCTTTAGTTCTGTTCATCTACTTTCTACTCCCAGGAGAATCTTTTTGTAGTATAAATTAGAATGTTTTGTTCCTTAGTATAAAATCGTATAAGGACTTCAGTCTCTTCTAGGGCAATGACCGAGTCCTACTTATGGCCTGCAAATCAAATGCTGGCCGCTCCATCTGTGCTGCAGTGGTCCCATGTGGTGCCTCTACGGTAGGTCATTCCTACCTCGGGGCTTTTGCTCTAGCTCTTCTGTCTGGGATGCTCTTCTTCAAGGTACCTTGTTGCTACTTTTTCCTTTAAATCATTGTCCATCCAACTCTTACTGTTTCAGAGTCCTTCCTGGGAGGTATCACTTACACTGCCACCTACCCTAATATCTGATTTTCCTCCACTTCCATGGTGCAGTATTTACTATGTTCCAATAGATTATTTATATATATATCTGATGTCTATATTATGATTAGTTATGTTGTCTGGCCATAACGACTTGGAGCTCTGAATGCTTTGCTTCCTGATCCCCCCAGCCCCGCATCCAGTTCCTGGCCTGGCCTCTGCAGTTTGGATCTCCAATGTTTCCCAAAGGCACACATGCTCAAGGGTTGGTCTAACTTGTGGCATTCTTAGAAGGTGAGGAAGAGGAATCTGTGGGAGATGGTAGCTAAGGAAGGAAGGTCACTTGGGTACCCCTAAAAGGCTATGGTGACCCTGGCCCTCTGTTCTCCCTCTTTAACTCTCTGGCAGTCATGAGACGACAGTCTCCTCTGCCACATGCCGCTGCCATGATGCACTGTGCCACCCGAGGTCACAGGATCGACTTAGTAAAATCTCTACAACTATGAGCCAAACAAATCTTTTCATTTTTAAGCAGAGTCTCACTATAGCCCAGACTGACCTCAGACTCACATGGAGCCTGGACCGGCTGCCTTAACCTCCTGAATGCTACAATTAAGGGCCTGTGCCACTAGACCCAGCTCAAACCTTCTCATTCCATTGTTTATTCAGGCATTTTGTCATAGCAGTGAAAAGCTAACACACATGGTATAGGGTAATGCTCAATAAATATCTGTTGAATTGATGAATGCGTAAGTGAAGGAAGAAACAAAGAGGAAATGAGTTAAATACGGCCTTCTGAGCTATTTACTTGAAAACCCTTTTGACTTCAAAAGGAATGCCCCTGCCCCCAAAGTGTTTTGCCTGAGCCCAGAACCTCCATTACCAAGATCGTCTGGTTTCTCAATGAGAACAAATTCCGAGTGGCTGGGAAATTCTCCCCCACGATGTTCTGGAACAAGGCGCTACCTTGCCTCTGCATCTACTGATTATTATACCCACCCCGGGGATGTTATGATAAGAGCTTTTTGAAAGATGGAAGGAGGTGAGTGGCCCCGTTTTAGGCTCTAATAAAAACTTAGAGCTCTATGCAGGTTCATCCAAAAGCCAGGCCAAGCTTTGTGGGAGCCCGGCTTCCCCCAACAGGGAGCCCAAGCCGATAGGTCACTTCAAATGGAAACTATGCAAAATCCAGGGGCTTCATGTGGTTTCAACCCCAAACCAGGTGGAACCTGAGGCTTTGGCAAAAGTTTGCTTTAAATTCTTAAGTGGGGAATGTAACCAATGGGGAAATGCTGGGAAAAAACAAAGTGAAATAAGACCCTTACTTTTTAAACAGTTTTGGAACCACAAACTTAAATCACTGCCTTTTAAAATCATTTCTCTCAGGGTTGAAACAAGTACAATGATTACTTTGAAAAATTTCCCACAATCCTGCACCAGCTTTTTGTTATCCTATATTAGAATCTCAGGGGTGCTCAATACGCATGTGGAAATCAAATTATTATTTCCACCTGGTAGGCTGTGTAATCAGAGAACAAAGATGAAAAGGTGATTTGCTGAAGGTTAACTAGAAGAATGAACCAACAGAGCTGATGTCCCATTCACAGCAAACTTCTTTGACCTAAAAGACTGCTGCTTTTCATCAAAAGAAAACAGAAATATAGCCAAAAGGAGCCAAAGAGTTTTTATGACTCCTGTGGATTAAAGGTCTATTAAAAAACTGTGTGACTGATAGTAACAATATTACCTGAACTCTCAGTTAACCTATGAAGTGGGTAATGTAGCATAGGGTGTGTGTGTGACTAGAATACTTTTGAATTTGAGAAACTCTAAGTAATAAAATAAAGACACCCTAACGATAAGAGATGTGTCCAGTTCCTGAGATGGTTAACGTACTTCTGTAAATCCCACGTTCTTCTAGATACTGACCTTTCTTACATGAAACCTCCTAGCTAGATGCGAGATTACCTTTTTAGAAGCCAGGTTTGAGGGTACACACCTGTAATCCTACAAATCTGGGTGACTGAGACAGGAAGGTCACAAGTTTGAGCCCAACCTGGGCAGTTTAGCAAAATCTTTCCTCAAAGCAAAAAATGGAAAAGGGCTGAGGATGCAGCTTTTGCGAGGCCCATCTTCAGTCCACTGTGCTGAAAAGATAAACAATGTTTCTCTTGAAGAGTGAAACCTCTGACATGAAAATGCAAGACTTCTTTCCTTCCCAGTCCCTGCCATTTATAGCGGTCTGACTATAATTCTTCTTTTTTTTTTTTTGTCTTTTTGAGACAGGGTCTCGCTATGCAGTTGAGGCTGGTCCTGCGCTCACTTTTGTAGCCCAGGCTGGTCTCAAACTCGCACCAATCCTCCTGCCTCAGCCTCCCAAGTGCTGGGATTACAGGCGTGAGCCACCACGCCCGGCTTAATTCTTCTTTTGTAAATTGACTTTTTGACTGTAGAAAAATGGCTGGATAGACTTTCAAAGAGGCCAATTCAATTTAAATGAAAAGCCACCACAGTCTTTCAGAGGACTAAAGTAAATGGCACTGTGGACTGGAAGTTTATAATCCTGCTATATGTTTACAGGCAGAAATCCCAAATGCTAAATATAGCCCCTACGACTTTTAATTGTAGAAAATTTGTTACTATTGTCCTCTAGTCCCTGCAAATGTATAATTTTGCCTTTGATTGGATCTTCAATGTGAGCCAGTTTTGCACAGAATCAGTTCTACCCTCCCACCAATCTCTAGGTTATAGGTATTTGGTTGTCTAGTACATTTTCCTGTTGCTTAAAAAGTCACATGTTGCAGACACATTTATTTATTTCACCATCTCAGTGAGCAGGAGGCATCCTGACTCCTGAGCACTGCCTGAGCAATAGCCCTCTCATCCAGCCACAACTGCAAGCGATGGACTTCAGGCTAGGCACTGGGAACACGGAGGTGAACGCGGTCCTCTCGTTGCCTTGAAGAGGCTCGCTATCTAGTGGAGAGATGAAAGATCGAAGCAAAGTTTAAAGACAAATGTGGCAATCATGACACGAGTCATGATGGAGTGACTGATGTTGGCCCTGTTCTCAGAACACTGGACAAAGGGTTGTGGGAAGCCACTATCTGGGGCATGGAAAGCTGTGACTCCCAGGGAAGGGACCCAAGTGACATGCATCCAATGGGAGGTACTTCCTGCCCTGCCACAGAGAGGGGGTGAATGAGAGAGGATGAGGAGAGAGTGACATTCCAAGGGTGACACCCTCAACTTCTGCAAAAGAACAATTACTAGAGGATGAACAACTTAATTGCATATGGAGACATTCAAGTTCTGACCAGCCACTAGGACAGAGCTCACAGAACACAGTGGAGGCAACTCACAAGCACACGTGAGCAGAGATCCTCAAAATACCAAGCCTCAGGAGCAGAGCTCAAGCATCAGTTCTGCAGGGCTGACCTAGTTACCTAAAAACAAGCTTTATAGGAGATAGCTGAAATGCAGGCATATTAAATGCTTGCCATATTAAAACCCAAGAATCTTTAGAAGAAGAAAACAAAATCCAGATATACCTGACTATAATGGTAACAATATTCCACAGCCAATCAAATACTATTAATATGTGGGAAAGCGAGGAATTGTGACTTGTGCCCTGGAGAAAAATTGTCAATTAAAGGAGACTCAGAAATAGCAGAGAAGATGGAACCAGCCAATGTGAATTCTCAAACTGCCCTTATAAATATACTCAGGGATTTTCAGGAAACTGTGGATGTAATGAAAAGCTAAGTAGAAAATAGTCCAAAGGACTGAAGGGAGCTCCTGGAGCTGAAGAGTGTAGTGTTGTCGGAAATGAAAGGGGAAAACGGGAGTTCTGTCTCAGTGGCAGGCAGATGGGGCAGGAGCTCAGTGGAGCAGGAGCTGGATAGGGTGGCCACATCCAGCCTGTGTGGGGACTGGAAGCTGGGCACACTGAACCCTAAGAGCTTCCACCAAGGGGGCCTTTCACTGGACTCCAGTGAGTGTCAGTTTTATTTGCTAGTATTGGCCAAATCCTGTTTGATGGGACAGGGAGATTGAACCAAAAGCTAAACAAATTTAGAAAATGAGAAAGTAAAAAATCAAAAGCTCGCTTTTAAAAGTTAATAGTACCCCTATGCCGACAACATACTTCCCAAATATGTTCCCATTCCTCTTGCCATTTGGCCCCTTCAGTGACTGTTACATGTGTGCAAGGAAGTGGTTCAAGTGTGCAGGAGGAAGTGGCTGCTGTTGCTTGGGCATGCATGCACAAGTTGCCCCTGTGGCATCAGGTTCCACAGGGTGGGGGCTGTGCCCGATGGGTTTCTCTAGCATCACTGGTTCACTGACCTTAAATTTTGGAATTATGAGACAGACTGGCATTACCTAATTGGTGCATTGCTGGAACTTTATGCTTTCACATGTAATAACAATAGTTATCAGACATAAAGCATTTTAGTAAGTGCTAGGCATTGTCGGGGCTTTTACTACATTTGAAATCATTTTAACCTCAGAACAGTGAGGATGACAGGCCCACTGCCTCTGTTTTCCAGGTAAGGGCACCAAAGCACACAGAAATGAAATCACAATTAGAAAGTGGTACAGCAGGGATGTGAAAATAAGTGGTCTGGCTCCTAAGTCTTGCATCTGTCCTATGCCAGGGCTGGGGAGATGGCTCAGCGGCATAAGTACCTGTTGTGGCAAGGTGCCAAGTTCAATTCCTAGTGTCACCAAAAAAAAAAAAAAAAAAAAAA
>PVJA010007418.1:35584-58150 GCA_004027025.1 Myocastor coypus | reverse complement strand
TAGCCACGCAAACTGTCTTCATATTTTCATAGCCAGAGAGAAAGTTCTTTAAAGTGGATGGACTTCCAGTGGGAAATATAAACCACATTCCTCTCTTCTCACCCAGAAGAGACATTTCAGCACTTATGAACACTAAGCTGATACTGTATATGACACATTTGAAAGAAGGTCTTCTTCAAATCAATGCTTGGGCTGGAAAAAGCAACAAGAAAACAGAGTATTGTCCTGAGAGATAGACCTTCTTGTAGGTACTGGTGGTCAGACGTGTGCCACTTTTAGTCTATGGCTTCTGTTTTGGAGACCCACATGATGGCAATTTTTCAACCAATATAGTGCATGACCAGAACAAATCAACAATGAGAAAAAGCACCACTGTCTCTGGAAGTTAGCCTTATGCCTCTTTTTTCTAATTGCAAAGGTGGTAGGGAGTCAACATTTAGCTGAATTCCAACAGCCAGAAGCACACAATACATGCTAAGTGTGTCATTTCTAAATAAGTGTTTAAGCTAGTAGAGATTATTGGTTCTAATTTATTTTATGGTGCTTTAACTTTATCAGTGCATTGGCTATATAGTTATAGTCTTACTGATCCTATTATACTGCTTCTTTGCAAAATATTTTTCAATCTTTTCCAACCATGCAAAAACACACATTGGAATTAGTTTACTGTCAGTGAGACACATAAAACTACAAGAAAAATAAAGGAGAAAGGAGGTGCTGGGAAGAACATAGAATTCCAGGAACGGATGACTACTACACGACGCCTTAGCCTTTAGTATTACAACAATAGGCTAAGCTGGAGTGGTCTCCTGTGTTGCCTCTCTCCCTAAAGTGCTTTCACATTCTTTATCTCAGATTTACCACAGCCCCCTGAAGGAAGGCAGACCAAGACCAGCAACCAGGACCAGTGCATTCTAATTTAGTAGAAAGTTAGAGTAAATAAAGTGTCTAAAACCAGAACCCATGTTTTGATTCTCAGCAGTGTTATTTTGGAAAATAGAATCGCGTGACTCACTCTGCTGCGCAGACTTTGCGTCAGGAGAGAGGCTCAGAATGCCCGCAGCCCCTCCAGCAGTAACGGAGCGCTCCGTGCCTTGCTGGGCCTCAGGAGACCTGGCCCCTGTGGGCCATGCAACATGCTACACTTGCTCTTCTGGCTCATCCATGGATCTGCAGGCAGTAAATACGCTTAACCTTCTGGAAGTCATATTTTATGTGAGAAAGAAATAAATAAATGAATAAATAAATGTTTTTTTAAAATGTAGAAAAGATATCAGATGACTTTTGTATAAACATGTAAGAGGAAATGAGTTTTAAATTGATTTCATGGTGAATCCCATAATAAGAAGCCACCCATGACTAACTTATTTGCTTTGTAAATAAATCCCTGCTCAGGATAGCACCTGTGTTTTGTACACTGTTTGTCAGTAGGTAATGGGCTCAGAGTCCTTCAACAACTACCAAAGGTAACTAGAAAAACAACTTAAATACTGATTTAGAAAACTCAGGAACTTTTGGTAGTGCTGGCACTTTAGAAATATTCTAATTATTTTTAAAATAATCAGCTTCTCTCAAAGACCTTATAGCTAAATTATCTATCATTTGCAAATAAAGGCAAAGCTACATAGGGCAGTGCACACTTCTAGTCCCAGGTCTGGGAAGGCTGAGGCAGGAGAATTGCCGTGAGGTCCGAACTGCACACACATATGGATGACATGCATGGTGGCTCATGTCTGTGCTCCCAGCACTCTGGAAGCAGAAGAAAAAACGTTTGAAAGTGCCAGGGCTGTAGTTTAATGTAAAGGCTGTGAGTTCAGCTCTCTATAGTGCAAAAAATATCAAAAATCATTAGCTTACTGTTAGACAGGGACTCTTCCCTTTAAAATGCCCTTTTTTATATTTTGGTAAGCATATTCAAAGCTATTTTCAAATAGATCTACCCCTTATCTATCATAACATTCCTTTACCCTACTTTGTGATGTCAGCTTTCCTATAATTTGACGGCAAAATCATAGTACAAACATAAATTGCCAATGTACCATAAATTTTTTAGGTTTTCATGTAATTTACAAAAAGACTCTGATCCTGAATACCTACACACATCCAAAGACTAGTGATTTAGCTAACAAGGAATATTTCCTAAAATTTCTCCTCCAGTCTACGCATGCCAATGTAAAAAAAAAAAAAAAAAAAAAACCCTGCACAATTCTACTATTATACTCCTGCAGATAAAAAAAGGCAAGCCTCGGCCAATGCCTTATTTCTTTTAAGCTCTATTAATGCAATAACAACAGAATTTTAAAAACAGGATTTGACCTTTCCACCTAATTATTCCAGGGATGGCTTCTTAGAAAGTCTAACCTTCACTTATAATTATGATGCACTCTTGTGAAATCTAAGCAGATAAATAGGTCAAATTAGGATACCACTGAGAGAAAGAACTTCAAACTGGAAGTATTTGCCACAGGAACTAGGAACTCAAAATCAACACAGATCAAATGCCTCTTCTGTAAGCAGAATTAATCAACCCTATTAATGCTAACGTAACACAAGGCAGCATTTCTTTTCAGAAAGTGACTTCCTGAAACTTTCTACTGAGGAATACATTCTGTCTTAACTTTAGTATGCCATTCAAAAGTGTCCTACCCAAAAGAAAAAGAAAAAAAAAAAAAAACAACATTTAAACCGTCTGGCCTGGCTCCACATTGCGTAATTGCATTATTTCTTTAAAGTGAGTATGTTGTACGAACACGGACAGCTTTTCTATCCTCAACTGTGATAGTGACCTTAAACAAAAGCTGGGAATGCAGTGTGGGCTGTTTCCCTGCAGGCCAGGATGACTCTGCAGGTTGGGGGTGGGGGCTTGGGCGGTGTGGGGGCTGGGCTTCCTCGGAGTAGAGGCTCTGAGAATCTGAGAGACACCACAGCCACGTCACCTCTAAGGACGACTTGCGATGACTTGCGATACCGATGACTTGCGATACCGAGCACAGACCAAAGCTGCAGCTGCGTGACCTCGTTTCATCACGGTGATTGTCCCAGTGAAGACTACATCACCCCATTCTCTTTTCTTGACAGCCATTTGCGAAATTCCTCTAGCCTCATCCTCATCATAATTAAAGGATGCCCCTCCCCCTCCGGAGAAGAGCAAAGAGTCTGCATCTGGTCCGTCAACATCCGTGCAGTTTGCTTCTTCACCAGGGCCAACAGCACTGCCTTCTGTTGGTTGCCAAAGCATACTGAGAAGGCCCTCTTCAGGGAAAGGTCTTGGTCAAACAGAAATGAGCGGACTCAGATGAAGATGGCACAACACTTCTTATTGGCCTTTGATATTTTCTTTAAACACAAACTCACCAGGCTTGGGGTGGGGCTCAGTGCTATAGCTCTTGGTTAACAGGCATAAAGCCCTGGGTTCAATCTCCAGAACTGCAGAAATAACAAACAAAACTGCTGCCACCGACTCACTGCTTTGAGGACATACGATCCAAACACACCCACTTAACCGTGCCATTCTCATGCACCAATGTGTGCTTCTTTCCATACTGGCTCTGATTGATTGCTGAGACTGGTGTTGAAGACGTGGGCTAAATTCTTGTAGTCTCAAAGAACAAAAGGAGAATACAAAGAAGATACTAATTTAAAAACTGACACTAGCCGGGTGTGGTGGCGCACGCCTGTAATCCCAGCACTTGGGAGGCTGAGGCAGGAGGATCGATGTGAGTTCGAGACCAGCCTGGGCTACAAAAGTGAGCTCAAGGCCAGCCTGAACTGCATAGCGAGACCCTGTCTCCAAAAGACAAAAAAAAAAAAAAAAAAAAAAAAAAAAAAAAAAAAAAACTGACACTGGAAACAAGTATGTTCATATATTCCTATAATCCCAACACTTGGGAGGCTGAGAAAGGGAGATTAGAGTTCAAGACTAGCCTGAACTGCAGAATGAGACCCTGTCTCAAAAATACAAATGCCCAAACAACAAGCACAGCATTGGAATGAAGCCACATAAAATGACTATGTGAAGGAGGGTATGAAGTGAATTCAAGGCCAACCTGAACTGCATATCAAAACTCTGTTTCAAGAAAACAATAACAACAAACACAATTACTGCTGTGGTAGGTCAAAATTAGTCTTAAGCAATTTCTGTTCTTCTACTAGGTACCTATACACAGACATATTGATGGCTTTAGTTCTGTGTGGTTTTGGGGCAGGGGGAGGCACAATTGGTTTCTTTTTTGAGACAGGATCTCAACTTCCCAAGCTGGTCTTGAAAAGCATCGATCTTCTTGCCTCAGCCTCTTGAGTACTAGAACTACAGACATATGCCATGTCCAGTGTGGGTGTGTGCATGTATGTATGTGTGCATATGTTGTATGTGTTTAACCTATAAACATTTCCTATGTGACAGATATTTAATTGACAGTGAATATATACTTTCAAATGACCTTAATGTTCTTTTTTCTTTTTTTCATGTATTTTAGTACAGGGTCTACGTGGGGTACAGGGTCTCACTACACAGATCTGATCTGTAGTGATCCCCCTGTTTTCAGTCTCCCAAGAGCTGGGGTTACAGGTGTGCATCACCACGCCCAGCCTCAACTGATGGTTCAGCACACCCTAGGGGTGGGGTTGAAGGGCATGCAGGGGATCGCACCCCAGCCACTGCACTCTGTCTAAACAGGTGCTTTGGTCCGCTGAACTATCTGGCCAGCACTGCCATTGATGTTCTGATGCCATTTTGAATGAGAAATGTTCGAACCTAAGTAAAGATGAGCACAAAAGAAAGCATTTCTTTCAAAGCCTCCTAGATACCAAAGTGAGTCGTTTCAGCGGTTTTTAGGGTCCCCCATCTAATATTTGAATTCTTCAAAAGGTTTAATGTACCAATTTTGCTGAGGAATAATTTTTATTTATTGGATTTTTTTGTTTTGCTACCAGGAATCAAACTCAGGACCTTGCACTTGCCAGGCAGGCAAGGTATTTCTGAGCTAGCTCCTTGGCCTGATGAATACTTTTAAAATCACTTACATTTAAATTAATGTATTGAGGGCCGGGCATGGTGGCACACGCCTGTAATCCCAGCCCTCGGGAGGCTGAGGCAGGAGGATGGTGCGAGTTCGAGACCAGCCTGGGCTACAAAAGTGAGCTCAGGACCAGCCTCAACTGCATAGCGAGACCCTGTCTCAAAAAGACCAAAAAAATAAATAAATAAATAAATTAATTAATTAATTAATTAATGTATTGAATGTTATTTAAGAAGTAGTGTGGTATGGGACTGGCAAGATAGCTCTATAGTCTAAAGTGCCTGCTTAGGCAAGCTTAGGCAACCACAGGAGACCAAGGTTTGATCCCCAGCACCACATACCACCACAGCCCCACCCTCAGGGTTGGCTGAATAGGCAAGACAAAAAAAAAAGAAAAAGAAAAAGAAAAAGAAAAGAAATAGTGTGCCAGATAAGCACTGCTAAGGCATACTTATGATGGAAAAAATTTCAAACCCAAATGGGCGTCAGTAAGGCTGGGCAGGGGCTTATTTCCTTAAGACTCCTTGATGTTTTGGCACGTGTATTGGAAGTCAAAAACCAGACTCCACAAAAATCAGTCTGTTTCATAGGTGTGAATATTTTTCATGAGAATGCTGAAGATCTCCTCAAAATGTTGAGATGTCATTGTCCTTTTGCTTTTTTCCTATGTATGCATATGATAGAGTAGAGATACTCTCTTTTCCTGGAACGGGAGGCAGAAGATGCTAGACGCTTGCTTATGGTACCTCCTTGTTCTGTTTCTTAGTTTATGCACTGTGGGTGATGCTAAGTTCAAAGAGCTATAGGTAAGCTGTGTGTGTGTGTGTGTGTGTGTGAGAGGGAGAGAGAGAGAGAGAGAGAGAGAGAGAGAGAGGGCTTCATCATCCAGTTAAAGCTGGCTTTGAAATTACTTTGTAACCTAGGCTAGTCTTAAACTCTCATTCTCCTGCTTCAGCCTCCCAAATGCTGGCGTTACAGACATTCACTACCATGCCGAGGAGGAGGGATTTTTTTTGGGGGGGCAGGGAGTGGAGGAAGGGGAAGACAGGGTCCTCCCATGTAGTCCAGCCTGGATTTGAACTCACTATATAGTCCAGGCTGGCCTCAAACTCATAGCAGTCCTCCAGCTCTAGCTTCTCAAGTGCTGGATTATAGCACCCCAGTTCTTAAAGCTGGAAATATATTAAAATGAAAGAATGAGGTACTCAAACAACATGAGCAGAGGCAATGAAAAAGGCACTGTACAGCACTCTGAAACTGCATGGCTCGGTACAGTGGTCCTTAGTTGAAGCCTGACTGGATGTACACACACACACACACACACACACACACACACACTGAAAGGACTTGTCTCTTTCTACAGAGACTGACTGGATGCAAGGACTGGACATGTGGGTACACATGAGGCGGTCGGAAGTGACTCAGCTGCTTATCTACTCCCGCTCGAATGACAGATTTGGATGGGAAGGGAAAGCGGTCCCTCAAGCCGGCAGCCAGGCCAACCTTAAATTTGAATTTTCCAGCCCAAACATGGAAAAAACAAATCAGAGCCAGTGCTCAAAGGAAGCCCACAGATTTGTAAGAAGTAAAAGTGTCCCGGTGTTAGAATTGACAAGTGACTCTGATCCAGTACTAGAAAAAAACATTTATTTCTATTTTTTCATGATAAGAATATAGTGAAAATTGAAAAGGGTATCATGAATAAAGAGGTGAAATTTCCTGAGAGAAAAATATAAAGTGGAAGATTACTGGCCATATAACGAACAACATAGACTACAATGACTTTTTCAAGACACGTGTGTATGCACATGCATCTGCATGTGCATGGGCTTACACACGGCACATGTGCATGCACACACACACACACACACACACACACACACATACTAAGGCAGACATCTGAAGAAATTAGATCTGCCGTTCTCTTGGGAAAATAAACGGGGGCTCTAGTATTATGTTTCTCCAGCTTTTCTCTAGTTACCAAAGTTCAACCTCTTTCTTTCCCACAGAAAAGCTGATGCAATGGACTAGAGATTCACAAAGAAATGCCAGGTACGTCGACTCCAAAAGATAAAGACTTTGAATGACATCACATTTCCATACACTGAATGTACATATCTTGGCTTTGGCGTATTTTCTTCTCCTGTCTGCAATCTTGAAGTAAGGAGACCTCCCTTTCAACCTGTACCTCCTGACAACCAGCTTTGCTTTGGATGACAAGCTCCACACAGCATAATAATCAGGCCTCCTTCAGCCAAGGGCCTGGGAGCCTGAGGAAACCCACTAATGCCAAGGCCTCCAGTCAGGTACTGCCCCCAGCCTGGATACCTCCACCCACTGCCCTGCCTCCCTTGTCATTTGTAGAATGAAGACAAAATGTCTAATCCCTCAAAGGACAAACCTGAAATTCAGGCTAGATGTGAAGATTTTGTTCTATTTTCTGTGTGAGGGTCAAGACCATTTTGGTGATTAGAGGACTGGTTCCAAGCCAACCTGGGCAAAAGCAAGGTTGGGAAAGAAAACCAAGCAACAGATAATGATGTTAAAGAGTAGCAATCTGAAGTCAAAAGAACTCAGCAGCTTCCACTGCATTGTTTTGTTGGGGTATTGCTGACATTTGAGAAAAGACTCTGAGGAGTGTAAAGTCATACAAATCTGACTCCTGAGGCTGTTCCTGAAGCCCAAGCTGCATCACTGAGGTGGGTCTGTCCCACCACACTTTCGGTCTCAGTGTTTACCTGGCAGGGCCAATTAGCTCTGTAGAAGCACCACCAGCAAGTGTGCCAGTACTGAGCATAAGTGTCCTGCTAGGTGCTGAGAAGGGCCTGCCTGGCCTGCCACTCTCTCCCCTCTAACTGCCGTTTCCAGAAGGGTCTTCTGAGAGCCCACAGCATGGGTGTCCTGACGTAGCTCTGCCACACTTAAGGCCCCCTTTTCTTAGCTTTATCAGCCAAGAAGACTGAGAATGTCACAGGAAGATGTAGGGCTCTTGACCTGCTCCATTTCTGCTAGTTCTTACCGTTTTCCATCTGTGAAATGTTCCCTACTTCCAGTGACAGAGAGTGCTCAGGTGGCCTTGGTGTAATTAGTTAAGAGATAAAAATTTGATAAGGGTACCTCTAACAATTTTCTGCAATTATTCTGCCTTGAAGAGCCTGCATGTGATCTGCCAACTGTCTTCCTCAGCATGGGGTGGGCGGCCGTCAGCACCTACGAGGAACAGGAACAAAGGCGCCATCAGCTGCATCTTGTCAACAATTCCTGTGTTGCCCTTTCATGGCTTCTAAAGGAGAATAGCTAGAATACTATGAGTTAGATTTCATGAGGACTGACTTTCTGATGCTCACTTGTTGGTCTCTGAAGTGCTGAGGAGATTCTGTCCTTTGGCAGAAGTTTCCATTTCTATCTCCTCTTCATCAAGGGAGAGGTTTTCCATCAGAATCATTTCACATTATGCTCTGCTTGGATTTCATAGAACCAATAAAGAAGAGTTTCTTCTCTGAGGTTTATAGAGTGTTCCAAGTTTAAAGTTTGAGTGACATCGAATTTCAGGTTATGGGAAATTATTTTAAAGGAAAATGTGCTGAATCATAAAGTTTTGTAAATTTATAAAGGGCCAAAGTGGCTGTAAGCTATTATTTGATGAATAACAAAGAAAGCATTTGCAAGTCACCAAATTTGTTTATGTTCTGTATTATGACAGTTGAAAAATGTGACTAAAATATTGCAGTTTGAGAGGAAATAACCATTTTAATGCCCCAAGCATTTGATGAAACAGCCTTGTTTTTAATAACACATTTTAAAACATGTAATATGTAATATATATATATATATATATATATATATATATATATATATATATGAAGAGAGCTGGCTATGGTGGTACATGGCTGTAATCCTAGCACTTTAGGAGGCTGAGACAGGACTATCACTAGCTCAAGTACCAACTCAGCACTTAGTGAGTCTCTGTTTTAAAATTAGTGAGGGGGGCCTGGCAGGATGGCTCAGTGGTTTAAAGTGCCTGCTTAGGAAAGCTTGGGCAGCTGCTGGGACTGCGGTTCGATCCCCGGTACCACATGCTGCGCCAGCCCTGGCCTCAGTGCAGGCTGAACCGGCCATAAAAATAAATAAACAAACAAAAGTTCTGAAACAAGAAAAAAAAAAAAAAAAGACCAAAAAATTAAATTTAAAATTAGTGAGTCTCTGTTTTAAAACTAAAACAATAAGAAGGACTGGGGTTATAGCTTACTGTGAAGGCCCTGGATTCAACCTCCAGTACTTACACCCACACAGAAAGGAAATAATGCCAGAACAACAGGAGTGACAAACTCTGCTTAATAATTCAAAATTTTCTTGGCATTTAACTTTTTGTCTCTTGCCCACGTAAAATAGAAATGTCTAACAAAGCAGTTCACTGGGCCTTTCTTATCTTCCCACTGCTGAATGCAGTTGCGTGTTGACATAGTTAGAGGTTCTGTCAGGCGGCTGCCTGAGGTGACAGGTGCAGCTGGTCTCTTTCCATGGACCTGGAAGCTCCTTCTGGGCACCAGCTTTGGTGATTCAGGTTAAAAGTGAGCAGCAGGTTCTTCTCTCTCCTTGGTGGCCTCACTCGTGTAGTGAGACGCCAGCAGTGGCCACCCAGGAGCCAGTCCAGGGACGCACAGGGGTTTCCTCCCTGGCCACCCAAAACCCAGACCAGGCCACCAGTATCCTGTCACTTTGCACTCTGACAGCAGCTGAGCTCCTCCCCTGTCAGTTTTATGTCACCTTCTGGGGTCTGGTGCCCCTCACCCAGTAGACCTTCACCCCTCCCTGTGCGCCTTATCCTGGGAACTAATGAGTTCTAGGACTTTCCCATCCCATACCAAATCCCTGAAAATATCCCAAACTATTATAAACACCATGCAGATGATTATTTTCTAAAATATGTTTTGACAGGCAGTGTAAATGCTTATTCATTGCCCTAAGATTGTCTGGAGTTAAATTTTACTTTTACCATCTGAGCTGGTGAGACAGCCCAGAGGCAAGGCCTGTGTTTGGCATGTGTAAAGCCTTGCACTACATGTTCAGCACAAAAGAAAATACAAATCTCAGTGTAGTGCCCTAAAATCTGGCTATGGTCAAGCCAGCACAGTCTAATGTCCAAATGACACCCATCACCTTTCTGACACTGTTCTGAAAATGTATTTCAGAGCAGCAGATTCTGGAATTAAATGCCTGAACTACAGGTTATAGTTATACTGGCTGTGTGAACTTGAGCAAGTTACTTAATTTTTCTATGCTTTAAATCCTCTGAAAATGGAGACTTAAAAGGGTGTCCACACTGCAGGGTTATGGTGAGAATTACATAATTAACATCCACAGGAAATGCAGGGTAAGTCCTGAGGGGACCTGACTGGCCTTGTCAGATACAAAAGTTACACTTTTTTGTAGCATAAGTCTTGCTTTATCTTGGTCTTAACCATCCAGCAGTCTAACCATGAGGTATAAAAAAGAAAGCCATATTAATATGCTGAGTTGTAAGAGGCTCAAGTCAGCGAGCATTCTGAAAATGCCAGATGAGCTGATAATTCACTACTGTTATGGACTATTGGGCTATATATACAACTACTTTCTCTTTGTGCAATGAAAAGAAGGAACTGTACTAATGAGGTTTAGACAAGAAATCATGTCTGCATCTTGTACTCTGAGCAACGATGATGAAGACAACAATATGCAATGTATTAATTATTGTAAAAACAATAAAAAAGAAATAACAAAATGAAATTTAAAAATAAAGCATCCACAGGAAAATCTTTGAAGAGCTCCTGATACAAAATAAGTGTTCAATAAACACTGAAAAATATTACTTGGGTTGATTTGTTTTTAAAGTGAGTAATGAAGATACAACTTTTCTTGCATATTTGCAGTAATAAGACACCTTAAGATGTGGGGTGTTCTCAGCAAAGGAGCACCTGCCTAGCGTGCAAAAGACTTGAGTTCAACCTCTAGCAGAGAGAGCAAATTATAGAACAAGACTAGTTGGCTTTTTTGCTTTATTTTGTTTGTAAATGGAGACTTTTGTCTCTTATTTGTAAAATAGTAATAATGTGCAGCTAAATCTTATACTAATTTCATTCTTATAGAAGCAAGGCAGCTTGGACAGCTGGTCGACCTGTGTGCACAGGCAAGGCCAATACTACCCGCCATGTTGTGTGGGTCTGCTTAGTTGCCAGGACTGAGAAAAGTGCTTAGGATGCCTGAGGCAAGGCACCAAGTCTCCACTCCATGATCTGAACTCAGCACACCTCCCTGGTGTGCTGAGTGCCTACTTTTCCATGTGTGCCCACTTCAGAGTAGTTTGTTGGACAGGTATAGGGCAGTGTGCGAGGGGAAGGTTTTGCCCACTTCATTTATGGATATTTGGTTAAAACAATTTTCTTTCTTTTTTTCTGTGCTACTTTCCTTCTTACAGTACTAATGATTGAACCCAGAACCTTGACAGAGTGTTACATATTTTTTTAATTTTGAGGCAAGGCCTTGCTAAGTTTTCCAGTCTGTACAATCAATTCACCTGCCTCAGCCCCCCAGGGGGCTAGGATTACAGGCTTGAACCACCACGGCTGGCCAAATTTGTCCTTCTGTATCTGTGGGTTCTATAATTCAGATTCAATCTACCACTAATTAAAAATATTTTTAAATATCTATGTACTTAACATGTCAACACTTTTCTTCCTTGTTACTACTATTCCTCAAGCAGTTCAGTGTGACAGCTATTGGTGTGGCATTTTCATTGTATTGGGTGTGGTGAGCAATCTGGAGGGTTGAAAGTATCCAGGAGGACACTCGTAGGTGATAGGCAGATACTGTGCCCTGTGTATCAAGGATGGAGAAACAGCAGGTTTGCCCACCTAGGGTAGATTGTTTTTGCTGTGTCTCCCTGACAACACACTGAACTGGCACTGTGGTACTGTAGCCTGGGACCTGCCTGGTGCTTGGGTTGAGAAACTGGGCTAGACACCTTGGCTCCTATTCTTTCTAAAACAGGATCTTGCCAGGTAGCCCAGACTGGCCTTGCACTTGGCAATCCTCCTGC
The DNA here is from genome assembly GCA_004027025.1 of Myocastor coypus. NCBI lineage: Eukaryota > Metazoa > Chordata > Mammalia > Rodentia > Myocastoridae > Myocastor > Myocastor coypus. The sequence continues at coordinate 46,057 of PVJA010007418.1, read as the reverse complement.
TTCAGCCTCCTGAATGCTGGGACAACAGGCGCATGTGTGCCACCATGCCCAGCTCTACATATAAATATTCTTAACACCACTCACTCTGGGATCTGCTAAAATCCCACTTTCTGAAAACCTCAATTTTCATTTAACTCTCTCAGCAGAACTCTCACGACACTTAAGCCTACACCATCCAGCACAACACTTAGCTCTGGAGTTCCTGCTCTGACCACTTGGCCTGCATGGCAGAGTCTGCCCCAGTCCATTTTGGTTGTCTTTTGCTTTTCTGGTGGTGTTAGGAATGGAGCCCAGTCACTGGACCTGCCGGGCAGTGCTCTGCCACAGATCGACGCCCCAGGCCTCAGGTCAGGTTTGGGCTGCTCCACGTGACAGCTGCCACCTGGGCTTGGGGTCAGTTTGTACTCTCATCGCCGTGTGGCCCCAGGAGCTTAGTCATAGAGCATCTCTGCAAGCAGGATCAGGACCCTAGTCGTGTGCTAGTCTCTGTTTTCTTTCAGAATTTCTTCAAATTTCAGTTAAGAATACTGATCTACTCAGCCAAGTGAGCCTCAGAAACCCATTACCTGAAAGTCTAAGGCAGGATCTGGAGTTCAGGGCTAGTTTGGGTTACAGTGTGAAAAAAACCAAAATGGAATCTGTGCTCCAGAGTGGTTCTTTTAAAAAGCAAGTAAACAAACAAACAAAAAACTATTTATTTATTTATTTATCAGCCTGCCCTGGGGGTGGGACTGGTGCTGCATGTTCTGCCAGGGATCGAACCTCAGTCCCTGAAGTTGCCTAAGCTTGCCTAAGCAGGTGCTTTAGACTGCTGAGCTATCTTGCCAGTCCTCCAGAGTGGTTCTTAAAAGAAGTGTGAATTACCCCACAGCCTTGAAACAGAGATACATACTTGAAAAGATCAGGAAGCCAGCGTCTTAGCGGTGAGCCACTTAGACACATTTTCTGTAAGCAATGATAACATCAGACCTAGGTGTGTGTGTGTGTGTGTGTGTGTGTGTGTGTGTGTGTGTGTGTGTGTGTGAGTGTGTGAAGACAGAGAGGCTGCAGATGTGGCTTACTGGCAGGATACTTGCCTAGCACTTGCGAGCCTCTGTTTCAATCCCCAACATGAAAGAAAAGAAAAAAAAGGGGAGGTGAGAGGGAAGGGAGGAAAAGTGACAGAACTTCGATGGGATTCTGAGGATTCTGTCCCTAAACCTTTTGGTAAGATTGATATAGCTCCCAAATCCCTTCTTACTCCACAGTTCTGTAAAACGTCAGCACATAGATGTACTGATTAGAAGTTATCACTCACAAATGAGTGCAGGGAAGTGCCAGAATTTCACTAGTTGCTAATCTGCCAGGAGGTTAAACCTGATATTGCTATAGGCAACTAAGGTAGTAGAAGATGACAGGTAGTTGGGTAGGGCCAGGCCCTGGAAGGAGGCAGATTAAATACAGAAGGTGCGTTGAGTCTGTGCAACAGAGAGTCTGGCCACTTTCACAATGTTGGTTCTTCCTACCCATGAGCAAGGGTTTTTTTTCCATTTTCTGAAATCCCCCTCACTCTCTTTTCAGAGTACTTCAACTTCGACTGTATCGACCTTTTACTTCCTTTGTTAGATCCACTCCTAAGTATTTCATTTTTTTGGATGCTATGGTGAAATGCCTGTTTTCCCTAATTTCTCTTACTTTCAATGTGCACAGGATGCAACTGGAGATCAAACCCTAAGTAAAACAAATCAGACCTGCATGTGCAAACATTGCATTGCCTCAGTAATGTAAGAACTTGAAATGAACTCTGAAAGATACAAAAGACACTGTGAAATGGAGAGCCTCTGTTCAAAGGGAAGAAAAAACTGGGATGAAGAAAAGGACAAAAGAAGGAAGGGAAAAATATATGTATATGTACATAAAGCACAGTTTGGAAAACTATAATGCTGATTTCTGCTGGTCTATTAAAAGGGAGTAGTTAATACTTAATAGTTTTTGTTCTCCTTTTTAATTTCTTATAACTTTTTAAAAATCAATTTACATGTTTATATCTGATAATCTAAAGAACTAGGTGAAGGTAACAATATGCAATATAACAATCACTGTAGAACTTCTTCTTTTTTTTTTTTTTTTGCCTTTTTTGAGACAGGGTCTCACTATGCAGTTGAGGCTGGTCCTGAGCTCACTTTTGTAGCCCAGGCTGGTCTCGAACTTGCACTGATCCTCCTGCCTCAGCCTCCCGAGTGCTGGGATTACAGGCGTGCGCCACCACGCCCGGCAAAAACTTCTTTTGTTTCATTTAGTGAAATCCTGTAATGTTTGGAATTTATATTTATTTATTTATGTGCTATTTTGTATTCTTTTTATAAAGAAAGATGCTAGTGCAGAATATGGGATACCTTGCGACTGTGAGAGGAACAGGCACCTCAGATGGGGACCAGACCTGGGGATAAAAGATGAAACAAATGCCCCCACACAGTACCCTAGGGTTAAGTCCTGGGGATTGATATTCTAAATAGGTTTCTATCACCTTGAGAGAGAGCCAGCAACAGTCACTAGACCAGTGGCTCTCAACATTTCTAATGCAGTGACCCCACTACACAGTTCCTCATGTTGTGATGACCCCAAACCAAAAAATAATTTTGGTGGATGCTTCAAAACTGTAATTTTGCTACAGTTATGATTCGGAATGGCCTTAGGCGACCTCTGTGTTTTGGTCGTTCAACCCCCTCTGGGGTCGTGACCCACAGGTTGAGAACCGCTGCACTAGACCAACCTCCCACAGGAAAAGCTCCCATTCTATATTTATGCCCGTTTACTACATGATTTGTTTTCCTGTTTAATCCCAATTTAATCAATTTTACCTGAGAAATCCTACTTGCAACCTTACTGGCGGACGATAGTTTTGTCCCACCTCATGTCCAGCTAGCTGCTGAGTTCCCACTTTTGCCACCTTCAACTCAAGTGGCCTCATGGATTTGCTCTATAAAAATCCCTAGAAAAGGCCAGGTCTTTATTAACCCAGTTAGGTCCCCTTCTGTCCCTCTCTTGCACACAAGCTTCCCCCCACAATAAATATATTCTGCTCTTAATCTCCCTTGATCCTAAAATTCTTTCTTTGATTTCAGAGAACATGAACTCATACTGGACATCTAGCAGGTCAGGCGTTGCTTTCGCCTGTATTAGGACTTTAAGTGCGTACCCTGAGCAGTAGGGGTTGGCTTTTCTGTGTTCACGTGGTACTCCTGCACTTAGCACTCATGAATTCTGGCTATCAATGGGCTCCACGGTGGAACTTAAACTCTCTGGGCTTTCTCAGTTGTTCAGAAACTGAGCTGCATTTCCTGGCTCTTAAACTTTATAAACTCATCAGTTCTTGCTGCAGAGAAACGTCATTAAAATAACCGTCCTGGGTGGAGAACACTAGCACCATTCAGAGCTAGTGAAATGCTGAAATGGTAAGTGATGTTTTCAAACTGTGAGTCGGAGGCATTTTCTATATTATACAAGACATGCATTTAAACACATGTGTAAGGTAAATGTTTACTTTTCTTATATGTTTGTTCTTTAATCATCTCCTCTGCTAGTTTTAGTTTTGCTGCTGTACTGTGTTGGAAAGTAACAAATGGTTCCAAACTGAAGTCCCTGATGGGTGGTGGGATGGCCCAGATGCCCTAGTTAGAACAATTGCAATGGGCCATACAGATCTTGCCATTGTGGACAGCACATGCACATGGGACTCTTCTCACTTCATGCACAGTGACATGAGACCAGAAAACATGTGAGCGGGAAGCCAAGCCCAAGAGCGAGCTGGGGAGCATCCAGCTCTCCTTGGAGCTCAGAAGGAATCAAACTCCAGCAGCTCTCAGGGCTCAGGTGTCCGGCGGCTGTGCAGCTGTGACCTATTCACTCTTGACATGGTGCATGGCCAAGTGCAGTGGCTTGGGCTGCGCTCAGCCTGGAGCAAATAATCGTGCTCAGAAACCAGAAAAGATTGTGAAGAGCGTAGCAATTACTTACAAAGCCAAGACTTTCAGTAGCTTCAGTAACCTAAATGTGCAGTGGCCAGCACCATATATGGAAGCTCAGTGTATTCTTCATACTTTCAGTTGTGCTAATGGGAATTCCCCGGAACATTATAATAAATAAAAGCTTATTGCAATAAACTTTCCCCTGACACTAACTTATCTCATTCTAAAGTATCTATTTCACGATTATTCTGTGTAGCTAGGAGGTTAGTAGTCCTTTTGGGGAAACCTTCATTTTGCTGTTGTTTTATAGCAAAAGGAATTAGTAAAAAGAGAAACTTTTTCAGCATTTCCCAAGTCAATGATAATTTATCAAGTCTGGTAGATTTTGAGATAGGCTATTAAAATCCCAATGGAATTCAGATGTTAACCAAATGCTACATTTCTAATAGTGATAAAGCTTTTTATATTTGGGAGTAGAAATAGTCTTTAAATATGTGGATACCATTCATTTGCCAAAAAGAAAAGAAATACTATGACTTTGCAAAACATGCTGTAAAGTCTGGGGCTAATGGCATCTACTCTGAATTGCTCAGGTGGGGGTGAGAGCTGCAAAATCCAGGAAATCTGAGAGCGATTTTGCCATAGGAGATTAAGTGCTAAGCATGGACAAGGTGAGAGGGATAAGAAAACCAAGGTTATCAAGTAATCTGACTTCAAAGATTTAAAAAGGTACAGCTTCCTGTCTGCTGATCAGGGTTTCTATTCATTCAAAACCTTACCATTCTTCCAGTTATCATTGTTCAAAAATTTACAAACAGCAGCCCCTTCCTCTCTATCAAGCCCTAGTCTAGGCATGGGAGAGCTCCCTGGTCCACAGAGGAAGGGTGAACGCCAGTGGGTGGGCCACTTACTCGCCAGGTAAGAAGCTGCCTGCCCTAAGTCAGTCCCTGCGAGGGTCAGAGGAAGTGGAAAATCCCTGCTAACAAAAAAGAAAGAGCTTTTTTGTTGAGCAAATGTTAATTCTTTCTGAGAGCATGCTTCTCCTACATCAGTATCTACTAGCTCACAGATCCTTCCCCCCAGCCTCTACCCATTGCTGAAGGCTCCCTGAAGTAGAAATGACTCTTGGAGGACACACGTGGCCCAGGTCCCCTACACGGGCTCTCCCTCCTGTTGCAATGTTAATGGGGATGCAATTCACTCGCAGCAGAGACACAAAGCTTGCAGGATCCCAGAGATTAAAGACAGCAGGGATCCAAGATTACAGTAGGAAACCCACGAGTGCTGATCCTGATGCTCTGGGGGGGATATTAGGACGTAAGAGGAGAGCTCAGTCTTTATAGTTCTCCTCGAAATTATAAAAAGCATCTTGCAATTTTATGCCTTTTCCCTAGAAATTATTTTCTTCAAAAATTACTTTTCATTTTTACCCAGTCTTGCCATTGTACTCATACTGACATCTCCTGCCATCCTCCAAAGACCTCTATTGCTTCTATAAACCTGTACTTCCTCTTGCCTTGTGGTGATTCGATTATAGCTACCTAGGGGTCCAAACTCAGAGCTCCAGCTTTTCTTTCTATCATTCTATTTACCTGGACCCAAGTAAGAATGTCCCACCTTCTAAGTACACCTGCAGTCTGAGCCTCTTGCCACTGACGATGCAGCTCAGGCCCTCTGCACCTCTCACTTATACACAATAGTCTCTCAACTGCTCTTCTACTGTTGCTACCCCAGCCCACTCTTCATGTGGGCATCTACATTATATGTAGACCTATATCTCTTTCTAGGTCAAGGTGAGAGAAGGGCTTAGTAGTGGAGTGCTTTACTAGTATATGTGAAATCCTGCTTTGAACCCCAGCATTGTGAAAATAAATAAATAAGTAATAACAATGTCTCAAAAATGTAAATCACATCTACTCTGCAGCTTAGCTTCACAGGAGCATTTCTTGTGTCTCCCCACTGATTGAAGTCTCCCAAAAGTGCCTAATTTGAAAGTTTAAGGATGTTATGTAGCAATGTTCCCATCACTGAGATGAGTTTGCAACAAACAAAGCTATTAGAGATGGACTAGACCAGTGGTAGAATGTTTACCTATTATGCAGAAAGTTCTGGGTTCAAAACCTAATACCACCCTCCTAATATTTTACCCATTGTGCCAAACAGTGTCTTAGGGATGTAGTCCACTGACAGCTTATTTTGCCTTAATATGAAGCTAAAGCAAACTGTAGATCCAAGGCTGGTCATGGGTGAGTTTGTTTCATGACAGCCAACAGGTCCAACAGCTGGGCATGAAGTACCAGTGCACTGACTGAACCCCTGCTAAGCCTGCCACATGGCTCGATTCAGTACTCTCACACCATGCACACACCAGTTCCGGCACTGGGCTGGCTTGGACCTCTTGCTCTCTGATGCTACTTCACTGGAATGCCCTTCCCTGCCTCCTGCTTATCCTTTGAAACTTAGTCAACATCCTCTTTGTGAAAAGTTCCTCTGGTTTTCTCAGCAGGAAATACTGGCCTCAGTATTCCTATGGTTTTGAAGACAGAACTATTTTTTCAGGTATTATGCTGCTCGGAACACAATCCGTCATCTTGTCTGTCTCCTCTTACGAATTTCAGGATGTGAGGCTTATTCATCTTTGTATCAGCAGTGCTTAGCACAGCCTGAAATCCATAGTAAATGCTTCATAAAATAAAGGAATTGAATGAATAATAAAGAATAAAAGTACATAGAAAAACTCTAAAATGGACTAAAACACTACTTTCAGACTGTCCTCAATAACATAGATCGCTCCCTTTTAGCTTTATTAGCAGTCTCTTTGGAGGATGTAGATTGGTCCTATTTTATAAGTGCAAAACCTGAGGTTGACAGTCCTAAGGCTCTTGCAGGTGGCCTAAAATCAAGTGATGGCCAAATCAAGACTCAAATTCCAATTTTATCAACTCTTTGTTCTTTCTACTGTGACTGAGTAAGCTGCTGCCATAAATGTTGAGATTCTGTGACTGGCCTTTGAAATCAAATTAGCTAGAGGACAGAATCTAATTTTAAATGTAAGGGTGAAAGCACCTAGGGTCTAGTCTCATTTTCAAGTTTAATTATGTACTAAAATTTCTTAGGAGTTGCAGAGAGCTTGAAGTAGAAATATTATTTGAAGAGAATCTCCAAAATACGCTTTTGTTAAATAGTGAGAAATAACTGCATTGAAATCTGAAATTTGATATGAAATTCCCTATTTGGTTTACTTGGGATATTACAACATCATGCAAACACTGAGCACTCAACAGATATGCCAAATATTTAAGTTCAGACTTTGGGAGCCATTTATGACCCAAGTCAACCAAGGAGGTGGGTGCACACAGGAGTCCCAAGCCCTTGGGCAGCTGAGGCAGGAGGACCACTAGCTCCAGGCCAATCTGGACTACACAGCAAGGCTTTGTCTCGAAGTAAAAGTTCAAGATAAATGTCTGTGTGTGTGTGTGTGTGTGTGTGTGGGCTTCATTTTTATTTATCTAAAATGAAGACAACCTAGTTCAGTAACTTAACATGAGTAGATTTCCTTTTTTTTTTTTTTTTTAACTTTATACCTGATTTCTTCATTTTCTTACCTGAAATACTAAGGCAATAACTTTCGCTATTTCATAGTATAACAAAGTATAATCATGGTTTTGTAAATGCAAATTACACAATTATCCCAAATAGAACTCTACTTTCTTGGCATTCTCAATGTGCAAATCACAGTTTCTGTGTTGGAAAGCTATCTTTCCGTTAATGTCTCTCAACCCACCACCTGCTAAGGGGAGTTACTCAAAGCCTCGAGCCCCACCCTGAGAAAAACACTGAATTTCACCATTCTTCAGAGAAATAGCTTAATCATAGCTTTGGGCTTTGCCAAAGGCTTAAGAAGTTAGTGTTCGGGGCCCAGCGGGATGGCTCAGTGGTCTAAAGCGCCTGCTTGGGGAAGCTTGGGCGGCTTCAGGGACCACGGTTTGATCCCCGGCACCACATGCTGTGTCAGCCCTGCCCTTGGGGCGGGCTGAGCCTGCCAGAAAAATGAGTGAATAAACAAACAAAGGTTCTGAATCAAGAATAAAAATAAAAAATAAAAAAAAAAGAAGTTAGTGTTCATGTTTCTTCAGTATCAAAACTCTTCAGCCACACAATGAAAAAACTTTAATAAAATTCAACATGTTCACTATAGTTAGTGTTTTGTATGGTTTATGTATGCCGGTGCAAGTTTCAAGCCCACACTAAGAGACGGAATTTATTTCAGAGTGTGCGGAGAAACTTTCAACAATTGTATTTAAGTGGAATTGTGAATATTTACAAGGGAGAAACACTGACGATCAAAGTTGCTGCTACATTGCCTAAGAAGGCAGGTGAATAAGCAGGACAAGTTTACCTAGGAAAGAAGGGAGGGAGGGAAGGAGGGAAGAAAAAAGAGGGAAGGAAGGGGAGGGGGAGAGAGATCAGGCAAGCAGACAGGACCAGATTGCCTTCCAAGTGGCCTCAGTGCCTCCCAAGTCCTGTCGAGCTGAGTGAATTATCAGAAGCCACCTCCCTCCCTCCTTTGATCCTTCGGAAGGACCACCCTGGGTGGAGGACTTTGGCCAGATCATACTTGCCAAGGTCTCCGAAGAGAAATGAGAGAGATGAATAAATGACGCGAGGGCTCAAGGGCAGGCAAGGGAAGTTTGTTTCCTCTTGCTCGTTCCAGTCAGAGCAGAGCATCATACTTACAGGAGCCGCCTTCCCGATCTTCTCTAGAGCAAGAGCGCAGGGAGCAGAGGGGACGCGAAGTCGCAGAGATAAGGTGGCAGCTGGACTTCCGTCCTCCTCCTCCAGGGGAGAGTCATTGTTCCTTATCTGCCCTGACCTCCAGGACCTCAGCAGCCAGGAAGGCCTGGCTCCGCCGCCGTGCCCGCCCGCCCGGCTCAGCGCCTCCTCGGTCGTGCCCTCGCAGATGAAGTCGCCGGCCGCGGCCCGGGTCCCGAGGGAGGGACTCTGCGTAGCACTTGCAAGATGCAGCGCGTTATATAAGCCCGCGTATTATTATCATCATCACACCCCCATGGAACCAGCGCTGCCAGACAAATAAAAGACAGTTCCAAGAAGAGGAGGGGCAGAGGCAGAAGTTGCGCTGGGGGTGAACCTCGGGACACTGCTGGAAGGCAACTCAAGCCGCAAACAAACAGCGCCTGCAGCTGCCCGGGAGGAGGGGCGGCCGGGCCCGGCTTCCAGGCGTGCGGTTCCGGCCGGCACCCGGCACGGTAGCTGGCGCGGCAGGGCAGGACGGGTGCCCTGGGGAGCCGCGGTGTTTTCGAGGCAGGCGGTCCCGAGATAAAGTGCTTAGTAAACACTGGTCGCCCTGAGACTCTGACCGGGACTCTGTCCTTGTCATTATTCCTGGCCACTTGTTTTCCCAAGATGGTTTGGACGGAGTTCCCCGGGCCAAAAAGCCCTCTAGTTCAAACCTTGAAGGATCTCTGCTCCTTCCTCTGTAGGAGCTATAAACAGAGCCAGAGCTCCACGCAGCGAGAGGTTAGGCAGGCTGGGAAAGTTCTGATTTACTCCAGCCAGCGCCAACCTGGTGTGCCACCCGCTCCCCAACTTGCTACTTACACTCTTTATTATTATCTTGCCTTGTCCCTAGGGCACTGCTCCGCAGCGCGGAAAAAAAAATTTTTCACCCTGGCATTCAAAGCCCACAATTTGTCTGGACATCCATTTCCCACTTCCCTTTCCACCCCAGCATCAGCCACTCACCCCAGCACATTAGAATATGAATCATTCTGTGAAGATGGCCTTTCAGTCCCTCCTTTCCCTGCCTCGCACTCCTCCTCAGTGGGGGTCATCCTCACTCCAGAGTTCTTCAAGGTTCAGTTCAAATTCCAGCTCTCCGACAAAGACTATAATTTCTTCTTTCTCCCAGTTCATTTTATTTCCTTCTGCCTTGAAAGGTTTGGAGCCTTCTGCTGAGCTGCCTGGTGGCCTGGGGCAGGGCCCTGAGAAATCAGGTGCAGTGAGTGGGTATTAACTAACAGCTGACCTGATCCTCTGTGGGCCCTGACCTATGGGTGTAGGTGAAAACCATAGCCCAGGAGGGAGATGTTCATGCCTGCACAGCAGCAAAGCACTAGCCGGACAGGTTTGAGGCTCTGGGTTCAATGCTCAGTACCGCATAAACCAGAGAGGGAGAGAAGGAAAGGGGGAGGGAGAGGGGAGAGGAGAAAGGGGAGAGAGGGAGAGAGAGAGAGAGAGAGAGAGAGAGAGAGAGAGAATGTGGAAGAAAAGTTTTATAAAATGTAAGGGGAAGCCAGCATGTCTATAATCCCAGCACTCTGGAAGGCTGAGGTAGGAGGATGGCCTAGCCTAGAGAGAGTTTAGTAACTTAGCAAGACCTCATCTCAAAAAATCAGAAGCAGGGAAGGCTGAGAAATAGTTCTGTGAGAAGGCTCTGGATTCAGTCTCTACTACAAAAAAAAAAAAAAAAAAAAAAAAAAAAAAAAAAAAAAAAAAAAAAAAAAAA
>PVJA010007418.1:0-28210 GCA_004027025.1 Myocastor coypus | reverse complement strand
GGGACAGATGTTGAGATGTAGACAGAAAAAAGCCTCAGTCTAAAGAATCTGAAGACCTAGTGCCTGGGACTGAAAGATGCATTAGGGGCAGGAATGGGCCTGATAAGACCAGTGCCAGAGAGAAATTACTTTAAGGCTTTAGACTGGGCCGGCCTGGCTGGGTAACCTGACCCGACAGTGACACGCTTGACCTGCAGTTGCCTAGCAAATGGGGGCTGCACTGGGCCACACCCCCGGGGTCCAGTCCCACAGAGAAGGAGCCCCCAGCTGCCCTCAGTCTTCACTCCTGATCGTCCTCACTATGGTAAAAAAGCACCCGGATGAGAATCTAGGGGACCAGGAGAAGAAAAACCCATGAGAGGGGGTGCTGGCAGCACAAGAGGGAGGAAACACCATCCCACAGCTTGTCTTCGGTTCCTGGGTCCCTCTATCAGCCTCGAGTCCCTGGCTGCAGGCCAGGGGCAAGGTCTGGGCCCAGGGTGGCTCGGCCCCAACAGGCGGACTGTCCTCCCTGGGTTCATCTCTGCTCAGATCCACTGCTTATAGCAAAAGGAAAAGCTGTGAAATCCAACCAGCAGTCTGGGTATCACTTTTGTTTTAATCATAGGGACAAGTGATTATAACCTAAGAGGAGTTATCCAGACAGTCAAAGGCCATCTCTATCAAATTATCATGGAGCAGTTCAGCTTTCCAAGGCCGGACTTAAAAATCACTTAAAGTGAGCCCCACCTCCACCAAAGCTTTGAAACTGTGCTGTGCTGTAAAGCTGAGGTTTGGTGAACTAAGCCAACTTAATTATTAGGTCTTGTATTTAAGTATTTAAATCATGATGTCTTAAAAGCTTTTTAATAGAGATCTGCAAACATAATTCATTTAACAAGCACTTATTGAATGCTTGGTGTGTGTCCGGCTGCTATAGATGTCATAAGATGTGGTAACTGGCTTTGTCCTAAGTACACGGTGACTTATTTACAAATTATGTTCCTAGAAAGAAGTCTCCCAAATGCAACCTTAAAACATTACTAAATATATGGAAAAGAAGTTGGTTAAATCAGGTGTAGGGGTCCAGCGCTCAGGAGGCTGAGGGTGGAGGAATGCAAGGTTAAGGCCAAGCTGGGGAGCTAAAGATAAAAAAGAAAAGAGGAAAAAAATGTTGATTGAAATATCAACTAAATCTACACACACACACACACACACACACACACACACACACACACACACACACGCAGTGATACAGCACTTACCCCTCATGCATAGAGCTCTAGGTCCAATTCCCAGCATGGTGTGGGAGAAATACGGATACTCAGTAGTAGGGGTCTTGAGTCCACATCTAGCGCGGGCCCCCTGAGTCTGTAACACTGGCAAAATTAGTCAAGCTCACTGCACTTGTTCCCATTTATTTATTTATTTATTTATTTATTCATTCATTCATTCTTGTTTCAGAGCTTTTGTTTGTTTATTTATTTATTTTTATGGCTGGCTCAGCCTGCCCTGAGGGCAGGGCTGGTGCAGCATGTGGTGCCGGGGATTGAACCGCGGTCCCTGCAGCCGCCTAAGCTTTCCTAAGCAGGCGCTTTAGACCACTGAGTCATCCTGCTGGGCCCTATCTTGTGTAGTTTATTAAATAATGTACTAAAAGTGAAAAAAAAAAAAAAACATTGATTTGGTATATTTTCACAGAATCATAAAACAAAATAAATGTAAGTTGTACCATTGCAAACTGACAAATCTGTGAGTACAGGTGGATGGGGAGAGAGGAGAGAGAGAGAGAGAGAGAGAGAGAGAGAGAGAGAGAGGGAAAAAGAAAGGAAGGAAAGGAGGGAGGGAAGAAGGGAGGGAGGGATCGAGGGAGAGTGAGACAGAGAGAGAGAGAAATGCTATTTCCTTTCCTTAAATTATTGTCAGTAATTTGTACACAACATGATGCTGTACAGCTACACATTAATAGAGCCAGACGTAGTGGTGCAGACCAGTTATCCCAGCACTGGGGAAGCTGATGCTTCAGAGTGAGTTCAAGCCAGCCTGGAATATATAGTGACACCCTGTCTCAGAGCCCCAGCGTGTGTTACCCGAGAACGTGGCTGTTTATTATTCTGTAAAATAGGCACAGGTAGTTAGAAATGTAATAGGCTCCATGAGGTTGTCCAAAGTAAAATGAAATGTTTAAAAGCATTTTAGAAAGTATAAGGCAGGGATTGTTATAAGAAGTAGAAAGATGCATGTTTCATAAACTATGAAGAAAAATCAGATCACCTAAATTTGAGGACTTACAAATGACCGTAGAGTACAGACCAGGCAAGTTCACTCTGCATAACAAGCTAATGAGTAGAGGCTGAATTTGTCCTGCGATGAGAGGAGAAGGGAGGAGGAAGAATCTCACACTTTGTGCCATATTTTTACGTTTTATTCCTCGTCCTGCAAAGACGGGAGTCTTTTTGTGCTAATTTTCAATTTAACAGCTTACCATTTTATGTGAGGTTATTTTTGGTGGAGATTATGCCTATGCTTGGAAAGAGATTACAGCAACTCAGGGGCAGGTGCTACTCAATGGTGGAAAACATGGAACTGGGAAAAGGCTCAGTTTTCATGCTCCTGGTTCCCCCTTTGGGTAATGAAAATGGCACGCCTCAAGTTCCCATAACCAGCAACCGAGATATCTGAATGGAAAACAGGGAACCATTTCTTTACAGAAGTCTGCAGTGTCTAAGCTTAGTTGAAAGTAATTTGAATAAAGTACTTTTGTATGGACCAAAGAAGTTGCCTTTCATAGAACCTTTTTTCAGCACCTACTATGGGAAATTAGCTGTCCAAAAAAGTGTATTGTTCTGTCTGATTATCTTCATGTCTTCAAGGAAACTCACCTTGCACCACAGGTTACAATACTCATAAGCAGATAGCTTTATAATTCTAACTAGGTTTCCAATTCATTCTCCAGTGGATCGAAATATGTCCAGTAGCCTAAAACAGGAACAGAAATGCTCTTGCAACATGCTCCATTCACTGCTCTGAAAATCATAAAGGCTTCCTTTACTTACAATATCAAAAAGAAATCTAGAACATGTTCTAAATACAAAGTGATTTTCCAAACAGTTTAGCCATACTTATAAGTTCTAAATTGATTGATTACTTTGAGTTATTATATTGTTATTCTTTCTAGTACTAAAATCAACAATGTAACTTAATGAATATGAACATTTATAATCCAGTAATTCTTAATTTTATTAAGAATTAAAATAATTCTTATTTTATTTCCAAATAAGTACATTTTACAACAAATTATATAGAAGATATGTAATTGTATATACACTTGTACTTAAGCTATAAAATTTTTTGCCTTTCTCTCTCCTTCCTTCCTTCCTTTCTTCCTTCCTTCCTTCCTTCCTTTCTTTTTCTTTCTCCTTTCTTCTTCCTTTCCTTTGTACTATTGATTGAATCCAGAGTCTGCACCTTGAGCTACACTTGTCGCCCTTTCTTTATTTTTTATGTTGGGACTAGATCTCTCCAAGTTGCACAGGCTGGGCTCAAACTTGATGACCCTCCTGTCTCAGCCTTCTGGAGTGTTGGTTTCACAAGCATGTGTCACCTTGCCTGGCTTTTATATTTCCTTTGGAAAACTTTCAGTAGCTGAAGAAGTATTTTAAATGCTGGGCTCCTGGGGAAATAATGCTACTGAGGAACACTTCTACTATTCTAAGTGTCCCTGATGGTAACAACCTATGCTAAAGTAGGGAACAGTGAAGAAGGCATCCATAGCTACGAGTTCTGGGGCGTGAAGTGAGTGTAGCAGTGGTAGAGCATGTGACTGGGTTCAGATGCCAGCACATGGAAAGGTCATAAATTCTAACGCTAATCACTTTACCCAGTGAGTCTTTAGACCAATGGCATATTCTCTGTTTCCTGGGGTGTAGGAAAAGCACGTCTGCCTTGGTTACCAAATCATGCAAATTGCAGTGATTTGGTGCAAGTCAAAATGCTTTGAAGGAGAGATGGTTATGATTGTCACCATTGCTTTTATAGCATTCCTTAGATGTTTGTTTAAAAACGCTATCATGGCCAGGCATGGAGGCATGCACCCAGTGTGGCCCCAGCACTCTGGGAGACTGAGGAAGGAGGACCAAATGCAACTTGGGCAATTAAGCAACATGGTAAGATTCTGTGTCATGAAGGGCAGGGACAAAGGCATAGCTCAACGAGAAGGCCTTGGGTTCAGTGCCCAGGATAGCAAAAAAAATTTATTGCAAAGAAGGTCTGTATTATGGTTTGGGTCTAGGTGTTCCCCCAAAGCCTCACGCAGTCATGGGGTGGCTTCTAGAGTTTGTGATTCATTCATGATCCAGTGCTGGTATTGCAGGTGGGAGTGCTGCACCCACCCTGGGACAGTAGCCTGAATATAACCTAAGGAAGGGAAAGAGGCTTGCTAGCTGCTGCGGCTGCTGCTCTTCCCTTTGCTCTTGCTGTGTTGCTGTTTTCTGCCACCATGAGCTGCTGCCCTCTGCCATGTACCGCTCTGCCTTGGACCCATCTGAGTATGGACTGAAACTTCTATGAACTGTGAGCTAAATAAACCTTTCATTCCTTAATTTTGGGTGTTGGGTATTTTGTCCCAGCAATGAGAGAAAACTAACCAAGACAGTCTGTATAGTACAGCTGTATACTTTCATGTACTTTCAGATCATCCATACTGATTATCATTTTTTTCAGTGGACTTTTGATAGGAATTCATCTAAAATGTCAGAGCCTTTTCTTTAGGTATTCAGGTCCCTGACATTCTTTACAGTGCCTAATTATTAGTAAGGGAGTCCATGGTCAAAAGAACACAGAGCTTAGCTCTCTTGGTTAGGTGCTAGACGGATGAGGTAAAATTGGCACACGAGCATACTGTAGGCCCAGAAAGAATTCATGTACTTGGATGTTTTTCTGAGACAGGATTTCACCATGTAGTCTAGACTGGACCCAAATCCATGGCAATCCTCCTGTGCAGTGTCTCAGCCTGTGGAGTGCTGGTATTATAGGTGTGAAGATCTCTCCACCCTGTTTGATAGAGCCTGGATTACAGAATTGTCTGGGAAGGGTGGGCTTTGTGGGCAGGGAGTGTCACTTTGTGGCAGAGCACCTGCTTTGTGTGTGTGCATGCGTGCGTGCACGTGCGTGTGTGCATGTGTGTGTGTGTGCATGTGTGTGTGTGCATTCCAAGTTTTGTGATATCAAGCAGACCTCTCTGCAAACCCAGTAGTACATTTTCTTAGGTGTAGAATTTATTTAGATAATCTAGAAAGCCTAACTCTGTATTAGCAGCAACAATATATAAGAGTCATTATCTCTGATAGAATGTATGGTAATATTCTCTTGAAAGTGATTTAAAAGCTCTTTTCTTATTTGCCAATTGCTATACAAAGGAAAATTCTACTTCTGGGCCAAAAAAATCTAGAATCATATTTCATTGTTTAAAAAACCCCACTATGATTCACTGTGGAATTTAGAATGCTTTAATTCACACCATTCAGCAGATACTGTACATGTCTTTGTATACAGTGATGCCCTGAATTTCTTGTCTGCCCATGATTTTGCAGGTCCTTAGCAACAAAATTGTCACCATCTTCTCTGTTCAGCTCTCCAGAGAAATTAATTGATGACATGGAGTCCTTCTCGGTTGGCAGCTGAGTGATAACTGGCTACACAGTTTCATATTTCATCAAGGAAGACGGGAATTTTAGTTGACCTATTGTCTATTTGAATCTGTTTCTGAATAGAATTCAGCTGGCCCTAGTGCAGCCCTAGAGAGGATGGTGGGGGAAAAAACGGAAAAAGTAAGAAGACCAATTTAAACTAGAGATTCGGTGGCCAAGGGAGTATCTCCCACACTGTCAAAAGAAGCCCAGTGTGGTTGTGGATCTATTGTTGATTAGCAAAGTTTTCAGTGACTTGAATGTCACTTTCTCTCCTACCTGTCTTTGGCCATTGGTGTGTAATGAAGTGCCAGAGCAGCACTGGCATTGCCCTGATGCTATGCTGCCTGGAGACAGGTTCAAAGCCTGACTCCTGCTGTAATGTTTCTAAGAATGCAAGAGTGAGGACGTGACATCAAAACTGTATGAAAAACAGCAATAAATGCAAAATTGTACTGAACAAAAGAGCTAAAAATAGGACAGGATTTTAAGCTGTAAGAAAGCCTAGAGAAAAAGGAACCTGTTGATGTTTGGAAGAGTTGGCAAAAGTAAGTTCTGTGGAGTGTGGAGCTTCCTTTTGTCTAGTTTTTGTTTGTTTTGGTTTGGTTTTTTTGAGTCAGGATTTCTACTACGTGGTCCAGATTGGCTTTCCTTCATGACAAGTCCAAATTATAGATCATGGTGGTATTATTGATAGCTAGGTTATTTTGAAATAGTATGAGCAGTCAGACAGGGCTGGGCCAAGTCAAGACAGAAGACAACCATGGCTGAGGTGCATTCGTTGGAGGTCTGGCCTCAGGACAAAGGAACAGCTACACCCACATACCTCTCCTGGGCAGAATAGCACTTGTGGGTGCTCTAAATAGGCACCAGTCACCTTGGGTGAAGGACCAGAGTTTCCTTAACTCACCCTTTCCAGGATAGCCCGTGTGTGCATGTTGGATGACTTGCTTCTCCACTGAATCCTCATTTAGTTAATATCCCTAAGTGACTATACTTATCATAATCTTATTGGATGATCATAATTTTGTCTCACCTCATACCCACTTTGTGATTTCCCATTGGATCAATATTACCTAAAGCAAAAAATTACCTAAGCCGGGGCCCAGCAGGATCGCTCAGTGGTCTAAAGCACCTGCAGGCAGCTGCAGGGACCACGGTTCAATCCCTGGCACCACATGCTGCACCAGCCCTGCCCTCAGGGCAGGCTGAGCCGGCCATAAAAAAAATAAACAAAAAAAATTACCTAAGCCATTATACTTAAAATCTTGTTAGTTAACTATAGTGTTATCCAGCATTATACCTGCTTCACCACATGGTTTTACTCCGTAAAATTCCCTTGAGAAGTGGGTTCCTGGGGCCACTCACTTGGGACCTCTCTCTGTTCCTCTTAGACAGAAGCTTTCTCTGAATACATATTTCCTACTCCTAACCTCCATTGTTCCTAAAATTGACTTTCAAATTTTAGAATCACAAACTCAGCATATCAGATGACTTCTAGCATGTTGGGAATTATATTTCCCTTATACTATTTGTATTATCTGTATCTTTTCCCCTGTAGCAGTGGGGTGGGATTCAGACATGCAGAATCATGGTGGGAGGCAGCAGCAGACATGAACAGCATGAACACACGTGCTCTGTAGTAGGAGAAAGAGATGTGAATGTAAATTCAGGGCATTTACATCTGACCAGCTGAGTAAAGAGCAAAAGTTTGTGGGGAGAGAGATAGCTATAGTGGAAAGGCATGGAGGTCCTGAGATATTAGTACTATTTAGATTGGATGCTGTAGAAAATGGAGAGACAGCTCTTTTGAAATAGTTGAATGTGATGGCACAGTACTAAGGGAAGATTAATAGTATATATTATATATAACATATATCTATTATACATATCATATATATATATATATATATGTATATATATATATATATATACACACACATATGTAATGCATGGGTATAAGAAATGAAATTCAAGCTGGTGGCAAACAATAATAATTGTAGCACTAGGAAGCCTGAGGCAGGTGGACTGCTGCAAGTTTCAGGCCAGCCTGGGCTACACAGTGAATTCAAGGCCAACCTGAATTATAGTAAAATCCTGTGTTTAAAAATACATCCAGATAGCATGATACTCTACATAGAAGACTCCAAAAACTCCATCAAGAGACTTGTACATTTAATAATGCAGCTCAATAGCATAGCAGGATACAAAGTCAAAACTCAAGAATAAATAGCAGGGCCACAGACATAGCTCAATGATCTGAGTGCCTGCTTGGCAAGTGCAAGAACCTGGGTTTGATCCTCAATATTGCATGATGTACCAGTCCTGAGACCAGGTACGGTGGCACACACTTATAATCCCAGTGTTGGGGAGGCTGACACAGGAGGATCACTACAAGTTTGAGTTGTGTAGTAAGACCCTGTAGGAAATACCTAATTTTAAAAAATAGCATTTTTGTACACAAACAACAAACACCAAGAGAAAAATTAGGGAAACCACACTTTTCACAATGACATACAAAAAAAAAAAAAAAAAAAAAAAAAAAAAAAAAAAAAAAAAAAAAAAAAAAAAAAAAAAAAAAAAAAAAAAAAAAAAAAAAAAAAAAAAAAAAAAAAAAAAAAAAAAAGAAAGAAAGAAAAAGACTTGCTTAGGAATCAATCTAACAAAGGAAGTAAAAGATTTATACAGTGAAAATTACAGTACTTTGAAAACAGACATCAAAGAGGATTTAAAGAAATGGAAAAATATCCCTTGCTCCTGGATAGGAAGAGCCAACATTGTGAAAATAGTCATACTCTCAAAACTGTTACACAAATTCAATGCAATCCTGATTAAAAAAAAAAAAAAAAAAATCAGTATACCTCATAGATCTAGAGAGAATGTTCTTATAATTCATCTGGAAGCAGAAGCAATTTAGAATATCAGAAGCAATCCTGGGCACAAAGGAAAGGGAGGAGGCATTACAATCCCTGGCTTGCAATTATACAACAAAGCTTCTGTGATGAAATCAGCATGGTACTGGCAAAAATATAGACCGGAGGATCAGTGGGACAGATTAGAAGATGCAGACACAACTACAAACACATTGAGCTGCTTTATCTGACAAAGGGGTCAAATTTGTTCAGTACAAGAAGGACAGTTTCTTTCATAAATGATGCTGGATCCCACATGCTGAAGATTAAAATAAAATCCGTATCTATTGCCATACACTAAACTAAAAGTCAAAATGGATCAAATATTTAAAGGTTAAAACAGAAACACCAAATTTGCAGGAGGAGAAAACAGGTAGAAATATTGGAGACATAGGGATAGGTAGAGTTTATGAACAAAGACTGAACTGCATGACAAATACTTCAAAGAACCCACAACTGGGAACTCACCTTTTTGAAAACTTTGTGAAAATCAAAAGAAACCACCAACATAGTAAAAACAAAAATGGGAAAAAAATTTTAGCTAACTATCCTTCAGACAAAGGCCTTTAATCTAGAACATGTAAAGAATTAAGAAGCATCAGGTCTCCAAAATTCAAGGATCCAATCCAAAAAGGACACTTCTGAGATGAATGCACACTTCTCAGATGAAGAAATACAAATGGCAAGAAAATATATGAAAGATGGGGCCTGGAGGGATGGCTCAGTGGTCTAAAGCACCTGCTTGGGAAAGCTTGGGCAGCTTCAGGAACTGCGGTTCAATCCCCGGCACCACATGCTGCGCCAGCCCTGCCCTTGGGGCGGGCTGAGCCGGCCATAAAAATGAGTGAATAATCAAATAAAGGTTCTGAAACAAGAAAAAAATAAATAAAATAAAAAATTCAAAAAATATATATATATAAAAGAAAATATATGAAAGAATGTTCAGCATCATTGTTCACTCAAGAGATGCAAATTAAAACAACACTGAGATTCCATCTCACTCCAGAAGGAATGGCTACCATCTAGAAGTCAACCAATAATAGATGCTGGAGAAGCTGTGAAGAAAATGGATCCCTTTTCCACTATTGGCTGGAGTATAGACTGGTAGAAACACTATGGAAATCAGGGTGGAAATTCCTCAAAAAGCTAAGATTAAAAGTCCCATTCAGTGCTGCTATTCCAAACAATCCAAATGCCCATCAACTTAGGAATGGATAAATAAGATGTGATATTTTTATACATGGAGTATTATTCAGCTATAAAAATGATAAACTTGATTTATAGGTAAATGGATACAACTAGAGACCATACTCATAAGCCAAATAAATCAGATCCACACGTGCAAACAACATATTGTCTCACTAGTGTAAGAATCTGGAAGAGTGAATAAAATCTGAAAAGCATAATAGACACTGAGAAAGGGGAAGAATGTGTTCAAAGGGAAGGAACAACTGAGATTAGAAAGAAGAAAAAAGGAAGGGAAAAATGTATTTATGCATAACAGGAAAGCTTGGATAATTGTACTGCTACTTTCTACTGGTCTACTGAAAGGTACAGTTAATGCTTAAATGTTTTTCTCCTTTTTAATTTTTATAGCTGTTTATTTTGTGTGTGTGCAGGATCTCATTATGCAGCTCGGACTCATAGTGATCCTCCTGCTTCCTGCCTCCCAATTCCTGTACTAGAATTACAGGCATACAACACCATGCCTGGACTTATATAGCTGTTTGGAACAGTTGTGCATGTTTATATCTGTTAATCTGAATAATTAATTTTTTAAATATATATTTTGGTCCAGTGTTTCACTATACAACTTGAACTCATAGTGATCCTCCTGTTTTCATCCTCCTCAGTGCTGGGATTACAGGCGTGTGCCATCACACCCAGTCTTAGTTAATTTGAAGACAACAATATGCAATATAATAACTACTATTGAATTCCTATTATTTTGTTTAGTGAAATTCTGTATTGTTTTTATTTTTTCAATTATTTTATTTATTTATTTATTTATTTATTTATTTATTTATTTATTTTGGCAGGACTGGGGATTGAACTCAGGTCCTTATGTTTGCCAGGCAAGCACTTATTCTACTGAACTATCTCCCCAGCCTTTTATTCTTTTTTTTTTTTTTAATTTTATTTATTTATTTATTTTCTTGTTTCAGAGCCTTTGTTTATTCACTCACTTTTATGGCCAGCTCAGCCCACCCCGAGGGCAGGGCAGGGCTGGAGCAGCATGTGGTGCCAGGGATCAAACCGCAGTCCCTGAAGCCGCCCAAGCCTTCCCAAGCAGGCGCTTCAGACCACTGAGCCATCCCGTCGGGCCCCTATTCTCTTTTTATTTATTTATTTAATAATTTTATTTTATTTTATTTTTTTCTTGTTTCAGAACCTTTGTTTGTTTGTTTATTCACTCATTTTTATGGCCGGCTCAGCCCACCCCGAAGGCAGGGCTGGCACAGCATGTGGTGCCAGGGATCGAACCACGGTCCCTGAGGCCACCCAAGCTTTCCAAAGCAGGGGCTTTAGACCACTGAGCCGACAGCGTTGTGTTGCATGCCTGTAGTTGCAGCAATAGGGGAGGGGCTGAAGCCAGAGGGTTCAGATTTGATCCTAATTTGGGCAAGTCCATGATTTGATAAGACTTTGTCTCCAAAAGCAGAAAAGAGAGCTGGAGGAGATAGCTTGGTGGTCTAAGTGTCTGCCTGGCAAGCACAAGGACCTGGCTTTGACACCCAGTACCACATGCCATACTAGCCACTGAAACTGCCCGTGGTGGTACATGCCTGGAATCCCAGCACTGGGGAGGCTGAGACAGGAGGATTACTATGAGTCTGAGCTGCATAGTGAGACCCTGTCCCAAATAAACAAACAAACAAACAAACAAACAAACAAACAAATAAATAAAATATGTTTTTAAAAAAGTATAAAAGGGCAGAGAATATAGCTTAGTGCAAAGCTCTGGCTTCCAACCCCAGTAACACAAGAGTGAGATATAAACTACAGAGCTCAAGTGGTTGAGCATAGTGGTTGTGGAACTGGTCGAAGCCCTTCCCCTGCATGCTCTCCAGTCAGCTCCTCTAGTTTCCAGCTTTTATTTATTCAGGTCTCTGGTAAGGATGAGCACAGCCTCTAGGACAGGGAATGACCTGGCTGCAGCAAAGGGCAGGATGAAGGTGAAGAGCTGCTGCTCAGCTCTGCAATGTGCACCTGCTCCCTCGGATCCCCAGCATCGCGCTGTGTCCTACAGCCCACGTTTCCCATCTTTATTGTCTACTTTTGTCACTTTGCCACACCCACCTCTCTTTTCCAGCTGCAGTGCTTCTGCCAGTATTCAGCATATTGGATCTCATTGCTAGGAACATGCCTGGCTGTCTAAGTCTTGAAAAGTTATCAAGGAAATACTAAGTGAAACACATGGCATAGCTTGTTCTTTTGCGATCACAAATAGGATTTATTTGTAGCAAACACAGCATAGCCCAGGGTTATTGTAAGCCTCCAAAGAGGTGATGACTAAAGCCATTGTAGGTCCCCTTTAATCTCATCCCTCTCAGACTGAAGCAGGGAACCAAGAGTAGACTGAGGCTGGTAGAAAGCTTTTTTTTTTTTTTCGTAGCAAGGATAGCTAATGAGAATAATGACTACTAAACATGAAGTTTTCCATATAGTTTGCTTTTCCCAGCACCCCCACGTTGAGATTACAAGTGTGTGCCACCACACACAGTACTGTCCTTATTCTTGTGTAAATAAAATGAGTCTGGAACAGGATATACTTTTTTTTTTCTTTTTGTGGCTGGCTAAGCCCACTCTCTGGCTGGGGTTGGTGCGGCATGTGGTACGAGGGGTTGAGCCATGGTCCCCTGTGCTTGCCTGAGCTTGCCTAAGCAAGCACTTTAGACTGCTGAGCCATCTCTCCGGCCCCCCACAGGACATATTTTGACTGCATTTGTAACCTTTTTGCACTTCTTTTTAATTTCTTACAAGGCCCATACTTCTCCAATTCAAGGGATATTTGCACCTCTGGGTTAGGCCCAAGTTTAGGAGGGAATTTTGAACTGAAGTCCAAATTTAGATCTATGAAATTAAATTCAGAAATGCTAGGTGACATCTCATTGCCTCAGTTGTAGACAAAGACATCTGTCTCCTGGGCAGGCTAACATATGCCGCGCATGCTGGGAGGCTGAGGCGTGAGGATCCCAAGTTTGAGCCCAGCTTGGGAAACTCAGCAATTTAATCATCTCTGCCTCAAAAAAATAGATAAAAGGAGAAAAAGCCTCGAGGACGCAGTTCAATGTGAAGGCTCTGGGTTCAGTTCCCAGTACCCCCCCCCACACACACACACAAGCGTGCAGGCATGCTAAAGGACACTGCTTAGTGAGTGCTGAATGAAGAGACCTGGTATTAAGCTGGCGCTCTGAGCCCAACTTGCAGCAAATTATGTTTATTGATCTAACCGAGGCACTTACATATTATGGCCAGGGCACTGGAGTTCTCAACAAGCTGGTTGCCAGCCGTTAATGGCTTTCGAATATAAACTCGCTCATGTCAGTCCAATCCTCAGGTCTGGGAACTACGAGCAACAGATTACAGGTGCTGGGTTTTGGCTGGCACCTGTCCCACAGGAACCAAAGAACACAGTTCAGAACACTCACTTGGGTAAAAGCACAGGCCAAAGTCTTCATTAAAAACTTGAATGGAACCCAAGTCCTTTTCAGGGAGCCAAATGCTGCGGAATCGCCATTCCTGAAGATGTTCCCACACGTTTTTCTGTTATAGAAAATACTGCAGTTCTGCAGCTGACTGATTCAGGCTCTGTGTTCACCCAGTCATGCTGCCCCCAGCACACAGCCGAAGAATATGAAATGGCAGGCACAGTCCTCTCCTTCTAGTAAATCTAGATCTACTCCTGCAACTGGCCATGGCATTAAAGCGCGGCATTAAAGGATGGCTCTTCTATGTTGTGGGGGAGATGACGTGGTAGAGACAAAGTAAAAAGGACAAGGCAAGAGGTGACAAAGAAAATGAGGGGAGGCAGGAGAGCTTCCCCAAATCTTAAAATTAGGAATGGTTGGCCTGAGGCCGGGGGAGGGAGTGGCTTGTGGCTTGGTGGTTAGGGTGCTCGCCTGTCAAGCCCAAGCCCAAGCCCAAGACATTTGTGTGTGCGCTGTGCCGATTTGATCATTCCATACTTTACACGTGTCAAATGTCACATTTTACTACTTGAATATATGCCATTATCATGTGACAACTTAAATTTTTTTAAAAAAATGATTTGTTTTTATAGTGAAGGGATTATGTTTATCACTTGTGTAATATGTTATTCATTCATTCCTTAAAAGGATGTCCACCATCCTCTGCCAAGATAAAATCAGAAAGTATAAGCAAAAGCAATTTAAATGGTTCATTTCTTCTTGGCTTTAGACTTTTTATTTTTTTAAAGAGAGTACAAAATAGTATTAAAACTTTCAAATGACACAGAATTTCACTAAACAACATAATATGAACTTCACAGTATTTGTTGTATTGCATAGTGTTGAAGTTATTTGTCCATATTACCAGATATATGCATGCAAAGTTGGAAGAAAGAAGAAGAAGAAGAAGAAGAAGAAGAAGATGAAGAAGAAGAAGAAGAAGAAGAAGAAGAAGAAGAAGAAGAAGAAGAAGAAGAAGAAGAAGAAGAAGAAGAAGAAGAAGAGGAGGAAGAAGAAGAAGAGAAAGAAATTAAGAAGAGAAAAAGTGCTCCTTTCCATGGACCTGCAGAAATCCACAGGACCCTAAGTTTTATGTCTTTCTCTACCAAACAGTTTTTAGTTGAAGGAAAGGAATTATGAGTGTCTTTAAAAAGGAGCTTCTGTCTCTGTTTCTTTCTCTCTCTCTTCTTTAAATTGGATTCAGAATCTCACTACACAGCTCAGGTTGCTATGCATCCTCCATCTGAACCTCTCCTACAGGCATGTGCCACCACACGTGGTTTCCAGGACAGCAAGGCACATGGTATCAGGGATGGAACTCATGTCCTTGCACTTGCCAGGTAGGTGCTTAGACTGCTGATGTATCTCCCCAGCCCCCTTTTTGTCTTTTTGAGACAGGTCTCACTTTGCCAGTTAGACTGGTCATGAGCTCACTTTGTAGCCCAGGCTGGCCTTGAGCTGACCAAGATCCTCCTGCCTCAGCCTCCCAAGTGCTGGGATTATAGGTGTATACCACCATGCCTCACTTTTTTTTTTTTTTTGCGGGACCAGGGATTGAACTCAGAATCTTGCATTTACCAGGCAAGCACTTGTTCCACTGCGCTGTCTCCCTACCCTCAATGCCCCACTTTTAGCTTGTTGTTTTGACTTGAAAAATTCATGACATCTTCAGTTAGATACATTAAATATTTATTTGTCCAACTTTTTTTTTTTTTTTTTTATGGAACTGGGGATCAAACTTTGGACCTTGCTCTTGGCAGGCAGGCTCTTGTGTCCCTGAGCTATAATTATCTCCCCATTTCCTGTCCTATTAATGTTTTTAAACCTGAGAAAAGATTCTTTTTATCTATGGAGCTTTATGTCCTATTAAAAAGATTAAAGTTTTTTAAAAAAACTAAGTTGTATAATCTGCCCAATGTCTACCAATGATCTGAAGATTATACTTTATCTATTTCAGTTCCATTATTAAACATTGGTGTACATGCTCATTTACCCATGTTTGCATTACTAACTTTTCCCAAGCATAGCTGGTGACAAATGAAGCTTGGTTCTGTGGTGAGCAGAGCCATCCTTCCCCTACATCCCAGGGTAGTGTCATCTTTGTCCCTTCATCAGACCTAACTCTGTTACTGTTATGCATTTCTTCCATCCTTTCCTTATGCTCAATGCACTGTTGGGGGTAGACTTTTTATTTTTATTTAGTCTTTGGAGCTGGGCTTGGTGGCACATGCAGGGCTGAGGCAGGAGGATCATGAGTTTGAGGCCAGCCATGGTACACAGTGAGACTATTTCAAACAACAAAAATTGGACTTTGGGAATCTACCCAACTCATCCCTCTCCATCTCTGTCTCTCTGTCTCTTTCTCTTTCCTGCACTCCTTTATTTGTGAAAAGGACTCTAGTAGGGCTGGTGAGTTAGCTCAGCAGACTAAGCATCTGCTAGGCAAGTCCAGGGGCTGGGCTTTGATCCCGGGCACCACATTCCCTGCCGGCCCTGGCCCTCAAGTGCTCTGAGCCAACAACCAAGTCCAGGTGTGGTGACACATGCCTGTAATCCCAGAGCTGGGGAGGCTGAGAACAGAAGGATCTCCATGAGTGCAAGCTGTGTAGGGAGACCCTGCACAAAACAAATCAATAACAAAACCTAAAAAAGACACTAGAATCTGGTCTAATTTACATATGCCATGACATCTTTACAAGACAAGATCATTAAGTAGTGGCAAGGGAAGCTGTAACATTTTCTTTTCTTTTCTTTCCTATTCCTTTCTGCACAGGAATAAAGTCACAGAATAAGGATCTACATGGGAAGTGCTCCTCCACTCGGGTACAGCTGGCTCAGGCCTGGGCACTCTGACCAATTCTGTGGGGCAGGAAGTGAGGCTCTTCTGTAGCAAGGACCCTGGAGCCTCTGCCGGTAAGTGCAGCCTTTAGCTTCTTATACTGAGCAGCTCCCCGAGTCTCCTTTCCTAAGTATAGGTGTCATGTGTAGGAAGGAATAGAGCAAGCGAGACGGCCCTGGTATGCCGCGTGAAAGACGTTCACAACATCTCCCCATCTCTCTCTTACCAGCGTGGAGCTTTCAAGAGAGAAAAAAGAGGACATGGATTGTGGGGGCCTCTTCTTTTTGGGGTGCATTGCTTGCAAGATGGAAGTCAAAAGCTGAAGCTTCAAGAAAGTCTGGAGGCACCGAGAAGCACATTTCATTTGTTTACTGGAACATTCTATCCAGGAGAAGATGGATTGCTAGCAGGTGAAGGTTAAGGAGGAGGCTTCATGTGGCAGGAAGTCTATTCAGAGAACATTATATTATAGAAAATTGATTTTGGTGCCAAGCCATACCAATATGAGCTGAAGATAACGTCTACAGATGCACATTTTGTGTGTAACTTATCAGTGGACACACACTCAAGCTGAAATTAATATTTTATTGTCCACATGACTCCGGTATAGCTCATATCTTGTAATAGTCCAATCTTGCTTTATTTCGAATTAATATGGCAGGCTGGTGTGGTGGTGCGTACCTGTAATCCTAGTACTGGGAAGGCTGAGACAGGAGGATTGGCATGTCTGAACTATATGGTGAGACCCTATCTCCAAAACCAAAAACACACACCAAATTAATGTGGCAAAGTTGACCTATGAATTATATTGCCACGCAAACCACAAAACAAACATAACATAATTCTGGTTTCCATTTACATTAATAAGGATGTACTATTGTTCAGATAATAGTCTTCTTCAGGTTTTTTTTTTTTGTGTGTGTGTGTGATCAGGGTTTGAACTCACGACCTTACATTTACCAGGCAGGTATTTGTGCCACAGAACTATCTCCCTACCCCTTGCTCAGGTAACAGTGAACACAAGTAGACTGGGTAAATACTTGGGCCTTTTTCATTGAAGAGATACAGAAGGATTTTCCTGAACTGTTGAAAGAATCTTGTTTCAGGCCTGCTTTATGTTCTAGGAAATAGAACAGTTCCTAAAGCAGCAGCCATGTCTGCAGATCAAAGAAACTATAGATCAGAGTAATTTTTAAAAAATTAGTTAACTGTGGCAACAGAACTAATAGAATCTTTTTTTTTTTTTTTTTTTTTTTTTTGTGGGACCGGGGATTGAACTTGGGCCCTTATGCTTGCCAGGCAAGTGCTTATTCTACTGAGCTATCTCCTCTGCCCAGAACTAATAGTATCTTGATATAAAACAAAAGCAAAATTACATGTAGGTAGATGAAAATCTACATCAGAGTTAATTTCTTAGTGAAAAAAAGCCCCAGTTGCTATCATTTTATGCCATTTTTGGTTATGCAAGATGTCTTTTTTTTTTTTTTTTTCTCATGGTGTAGCCCAGGCTGGCCTTGAGCCTGGCAGTGATCCTCCTGTCTCAGCCTCCCAAGGGCTGGGACTGCAGGTGTACACTACCATGCCTGGTACGACAAGCCTTTTAAAAATCATGTGCTTCTTCTACAAAAATGTCTAGGCTTGCTCATGAGTTTATTATCCAGGTAAGCTTCAGGATCTGTTTCATTTTACATTTAACAAGAGCCACACATTCTCAAACTCTGCTCTTACCACGAATTCCTAAACTCACGTTAGAATTTGATTAGCATCACCTGGAATCTGTAGATCAATGATGAGATATTCTACCTTTAATAATTAAGAATTTTCATTCAGAAACATGGTGTGGCTCTTCATTTTCTCATTGCCAAAGTTTATTAGCAGCCCTACCCTCTAAGTTAGAATACCACATCTGAGTCCCTTAGACTCACATTTTAGAAACAGTTCCTTATAGATTTGTGGGGTTTTACTTTGAAGTTAAAGTAGAGAGCTACACTGGATGGTGTGGCACAGGCCTGCTCTTCCCAAACTCAGGAGGCAGAAGTAGGCCGACTTCAGTGACTTTGAGGCCAGAACCCTGCACTACATAGTAAGTTCAAGGCTTGCCTGAACTACAAACTACATAGAGAGATCTGGTCTTATGAAAGAAAGAAAGAACAAAGAAAACAGTAGAGAGGCCTCAGCCTCTTGTCTTGCCTGAATGGGAGCTGGCTTTGCCCACCGCATCTGGATGCATGATCCCGGCTCTCCACAGGGTTCTGTCACAGTGATATTTCTCCCTGAATGGTGCTAAGTGGAAGGCAGTGGAGCTCCTGGCTCTCAGTGAATCTCCATCCTGCGGATGTCCATGAACTGACCCTCTACTCTGCCTGGCACTGCTGGTCCCCTCTGCTCTTCATTGTCCTTAAGGCAGGAACCGGACACTGCTCCTCCAGCAAAGAAGAGCAGCAGATGCACCTGCCCTGCAGATCTAGTAACTCAGGGCAACTGCCTTTCCTCTTGCCCGTTCCCCTCCCTGTGGTGGCAGAAGAAAAACCTTTGCATGTTTGTTTTGAGACAGGGTTTTACTATGTAGTGCAGGGAAGCCTGGAACTAAAGACAATCCTCCTTCCTCAGGCTCCTGAGTGCTGGGATGCCAGGTGCATGTCACCACACCCATCTTCCAGAAGAAAATCATTTTGTGTGTGTGTGGGGAGGGTCTACAGGGTGTTCAGGGTTTCACTACTAAATGGGACTCATAGTGATCCGCCTGTTTACCACCTCCCTAGAGTGGGGAGTACAGGCTCACACCACCATGCGTCTCAATTGCCATCTTAGCATGCCCTGAGGGCAGGGCCAGCATGGCAGGCCCAGGGATCAAACTCTGGCCCCTGCAACTGCTTGCAGGTGCTTTATTATGCTGAGCTATTCGGCTGACCCCAGTGAAAATCTTAATGGAAAATATAATTGAGTGACGACCAAAATGAACACATTCTGAGGGCCAGGGAGATAGCTCTATGGCATAACTGCCTGCCTGGCAAATGCAAGGTCATGAGTTCAAATCCTGGTCCCTCCAAAAAAGAAAAGCAAGTTACAAAATGAGCACATTGTATATCCTAGATTTATACCAATAGACACAACTACCAACCTTCTCTTTCCCTCATTTCCTGGGCACTCAGTATTGGACATTCACTAACTTAGTGCTCTCCCTGGTTTCATCACAACATTCCCAGCTGTGAATCCTTACCAAATTTGACAGAGGAGGAGTCAGAGTGGTTGATGAATCTATCCAAGATCACATGGCTAAAAAAAAAGACCACATGGCTAGTGAAAGGTGACCTTTGGATTAGGAGCCAGGTCTATTTCAACTTAAAGCTTGTACTGTCCAGTACCATATATTTAGCATTGTGTATGATAGAGGGGTAACCAAGAGATACAACTTTATTGTCACAGAAAGCCAAAATTCATGGGGATTTTTCATATAATACCTCAACCTTACCCCTTTTGGAGGACAGAAGCTACAAGCTCTGGTTATGGTTCGAGTGGGCTAACTCGAGGGAGGGAAGAGCCCCGCCTGGCTGTGTGTCTCACTGAATTAGTCAGACACATTCAGTCATGTCTTCCTGTGGTGTGGAAAGGTACCAGGCCAGTCCCTATCACCCTACTTCAAGAGTCAAGGGATAAAAATGCAAATTATATGCAAGATAAAAATATAGAAGTTTACTGTGCTGAATATAATCCATAGACAGCTAAAGACCAGCACTGAGAGGAGAACACGCTGGGGAGAAGGAAGCAGGGGAGGCTGGAGGAGGAGGCAGGAGCTGCAGCAAAACCTTGGGAGGATGGATATGTGGATGAGGATGGCCCAGGAAGCACGTTCTACACACAGGCCTTCATACCCAGAACCAGAAGGAACTGTGCATATGATGACAAAGCAATTTATAGACAAGAAACTGGAACACCAGAGTGGTTGAGGCCAAGGGAAAAGATTTTGCAGAAGGGGACACAATCTGGCCACCTTGGCTGGGGGAAAGGGTAGGTTCCTGAAGCTGAAGATTTTGGAAGGAAAGCCTAGGCCAAGTACTAGAGGGCCAGCACATCTGCCTAGAGGGCTGAACCTTGTCCCATAGGTGTGAGGTCCCCTGTGCGAGCTGGCAAACAGGAAAGGCTGCGAGGGAAGTGGTGATTCAGGAAAGGCCAGTCTGCAAGTGGTAGACAGAGGCAGGAAAGTGGGCAGGAGCTGCAGCTCAGAGGTAGAGCACGCACTTAGTGTGCAAGAGGAGGAGGCAGAAGAGGAGGGGAAGATGAAGGAGAAGGAAATGGAGGCAGGACCAGCCAGGAAGCTGTGGCAGTGACCTACGTGTGAGGACCATTGCTCTGGGACGGTAGCTGTGGCCCAGATGTGGGAGACATTTTTAAAGGGAAGATTCCAAGGCTTTGATGACAGATTGGGTATAAGGGAAAGGGGAATACTAGAGAGAGAAATAAGGCTAACACACCAATTTCCCTCCTCCCTAGCGTATTGAAAGTGAATTGAAAATATTTTAAATAAGAAACACATTTTAGGAGAAACTTTTTCCACAAAATACTTTGTTCTTTCAAGTTTTTTTTTTTTTTTTTATGACTAACCTAAAATAAAGGTGAATTTACCATATGACCATAAATTTAATTTTATACATGTGTTTGTTTTACCCAATGTCAGTAATAATGATAAAAATAATAATCTATTTAGAGTCAGCTTATAAAAATGTTAATCCCCTTAAATTTCCTACATGAGGGACATACAAAAATGTTGCACACAGAAAAAGAACCAGATGTCCCGACCTGACCCACTGGCTGGCCTCATCCACATGGAAATGATTGGGAAAATCTCAATACTATATATACCTCTGTATCAGAAATCCTGCTTTATGGATTTAAAGAATAAATGTGTTTTAAATCTAAAACATAAAAAATCTGCTTCTCTACCCATTTCTATATGGATTCGTAATTAGGAAAGGAAATGAAAAGTGTCCCATGTGCTGTTGGCCTCCACTATGATAATAGAAATGCCATGACAGTCTGCTTGATGCCACACAAATTTCCTTACATGGAAACGGTAGAACCTTTTAAGTTCTTTGGTCTGCCATGTGTTGTGAGAACCAGGATTCGTGCATGTTAGTATCCTCCTCCCCACCATAAAAAGGTGCTTAGAAAACTTCAGGAACCAAGTTTTCAAATCAGCTCCAAGATTCATCATCTTAGTGCATAGCTAGAGAGAAGGGTGCAGCCACCTTGAACAGACCTTTCCACCCCCAGCCAAGCTTCCGGTCCCTGGGAAGAAGAGAGGGCAGGAGGAGAAGAAGGAGAGATGGAGGGAGGGTGGGACACCCGCGTGTTCAAACACTTTTACAGCTGTTGGGGTACTGATGGGAACTTCATATGTTACCAGCACAGGCACCGTCAAGAAGAAACCAAATGTCAGACTAAGGTATGCAGAAGTCACCATAAATAAGTCTCATGAATGTTTACCATCTGGAACGGTAGAGTTAGACTTGGACGAGAAACTGGGATTGTCTTGTGGGTACTCTTTCAAGCAAGTTCAGTTAGTTCACTAAATAAAAGAACAAAATCTTTCCTTCTTGAATGTGTGAATTGATTACTTTTCGACACTTTCCCCCTTGTCTAACCCTTTGTACAATTGCCTTGGAGGGAAAATTTTCCCATGTTTTCAAAGCCCTAGGCATACAGCAGAGACCTGAGTTTGTGGGCCTCCTGCTTCGGAACTGCACCTTGCCTGTGTTAGAATGCCAACGCACATGGCTCCTCTGGGAACCTGGCCCTGGGCAGGAACTGTGCTTTCTGCTGACATAGTTCCACACTGAGGAAATCAGCATAACAGGTATCCAGAGCCCTACACACTGCTCCATGCTGTCCAAGTCATGATTCTGACAGCACAAGATGTTAGTTTGCCTCTCTGCCTTTTTAAAAAACTCTAGTTCCCTTGTAAAGCCAAAACAGAATGACTGGAATTCCGAAAGACTTCAGCTTTTGAATTAAGTCCTGTTTTGGTTATGTAATATTGGGAATCAGATAATACTCAGTTGCAATAGCTGCTTGGTTATTTATGAGGGTGTTTTCTTGCTGGAGGAGATTTTTCAAACTATAATCAGAGAACATTCCAAGTAGCAACTAAATATTACACTAAAATATTGTTTTAATTTTAACTTTTCAAAAATTTTATTTATTTTTTTTTCTTGTTTCAGAAATTTTGTTTGTTTATTTATTTCTTTTTATGGCTGGCTCAGCCTGCCCTGAGGGCAGGGCTGGTGCAGCATGTGGTGCCGGGGATCGAACCGCGGTCCCTGCAGCTGCCCAAGCTTTCCTAAGCAGGCGCTTTAGACCACTGAGCCATCCTGCCGGGCCCTTAATTTTAACTTTTAAAAAAAGATTTAAAAGAAATCAACTATCTGGATAATATATATATATATATATATATATATATATATATATATGCATAATATCATCTATACCTCATCCGTAATTTATCTATATATGATTTTATATATATATATATATATATATATATATATATATATATATATATATGCATATGTATGTATTGGAAGCATAAGGCATCTTTCTATCTTTCTGCAGTTGAGTTCTGAAGTCCCAGAGCCCGAGCTGCCAACCCTGTTCTTTGACGTGCCAACCGGCTCCTGCTTCACAGCAGCCTGGTACAGTCCTAGCCACAGAGCCTCTCACCTGTGAAGGCTGGGCATGAGTCGTATTTCTGGGCTGGAGGAGCAAGTCCACTAGAAGTAAGAACTCCTGCTCCACCCCTGTAAACGCACACCGCATGGGAGGTAAGGCAGTCTGTGGGCAGCGAGGAGGAAGCCGTACCTCAGGAACTCACCTAGCCGGCTCAAAAATTTGAAAAATGAACGCTTCACATTCTGACCCCTGTGAAAACAGGACATCTTTTTGTAAGGCCTTTTTGTACCTCAAATGAAGCAGAGCAAATAAACCTGCTCGTCACGTTGTGCTTGGTTTCATCCTGGTGGGTGCCTGGGCAGGGCGTCACTTACGCAGGGGGTGAGAATGCATTTTACGCTGGGCAGGCACCAGATGACCATTACTTTCCAATGACTAATTTATAATTAAAACCTTTTTATTTGTTTGTTTATAACCCAGCCTGAACATCTATTTACATTTAAGTAACACTTTGGATAGCTTGTTTAAAACCTATAAATGTAGAGACTCTAATGATCCATTACAGATATGCTACTTTAGTTTTTCATGACTACTTGTAAAACTTTCACAGACAGATCTGCAAATGAATTACCTCCATCTGCTCCCCCTGCAGCTGCAAGAGGACTATGGTTAAGCGCATTTTTCTCTTTCCTCCTCTTCTGCTTCTCTTCCAGCTCCCAGCATTATTTGCTGTTGTTTTAAAGTCAATCTTTCGGCTGCTTCGAGGGCAGCCCCCTTTCCTGAGGGCTTTCTAAACTTTAGAGTCAGCCTGAAGATTTTTTTTAAAAGCCACTTTGTTTCATCATAAATCAGACCCAACCTATCATGCCCAAGTCAGTTAACAAAGCACTTCCATCTCTGCCAGCGACTCAGTGATAGGCTCTTGAAAGAATCTTTATGGATTGGGTAGCAATAATGTAACAACTTGAAACTTAATGCTAGTTTTGAAAGCTAAAATAAATGTTTCTTGGCCCTGCCCACCCTTTCTGAGCGACTTACACCTAATGTTTTGAGTCTGCATCGGAGAACTGAAAGGGTACATACGCTGCTCCAAAGGACATTTTCTGAGCTACACCTTCAAAAGCAAAGCAGCGGAAGCGTTAATTCTAGAACGTCAGCCAAGCATCAGGTTATGTGCGCTGCTATCCGTCAACCATACAATAGGAGCACTGAGAGGACAGCAACAACTGCGGGTGACAAGTGCGCTGTGCTAGCATTCCATTCAAAACTATGGGCAAAGGGCGAGAAGCATTCAGTGTCTTTCACTTTACCTGAAAAACTGCTCTTCTTGTGGCTGCGGAAAATGAATTCCTCCTCGTCTTCCGAAAGCAAAGGAGTTGCACTGCCTGCAGCTCGCTTGGAGAGGACCACACAGCTCCAGCGAGGCGGCCTTCCTTCTCTTAATCCCCACTCGAATGTGATGACACACACTAACCCCAACCATCTGTTGAAACACGTCCTCGAGCACTCAGCGCGGTGGTGTGTCAAGATAGGCTGCCCAATCCAATCGCTGGGGCTGGGTGTCTCCTACGGATTGGAGGCTGCGGGCAGGGCTGGAACGGGAGGTCTGAGAACTCCCAGCCAAGTAACCTGAGATTTTCGGAGAGAAAGGACTGCTATAAAAAGTGGAGTGGGAGGTGCCAAAAGGAAGGTAGAGGCAATGAAATATTCCGGTGACCAGTTGTGTGCTACTTTTCGCAACTCCCTGCGTGCCCCCCCCCCCACCCCGGGATGCTGAGCACCCTCAGTAGGATGCCTAGAGACACTAAAAATCTTTTACAGCCAATCTATTGAGGGCAATCTTCTCAGCAAGCCACTTCCCCCCCACCCCCAGGAGATAAAAGATTCGTCCTGTCATGCTGACAAAGTGTTAAATGTGGGAGTCGTTTGCACTGAAATGTGACATCTACATTTTGAAATCTAAACTCCTACCTTTCTTTGATTAAATCGTGGCTGCCTTCAACCGGCTGGGAGTGCGCGGGTGGGGGCTGCAGCCAGAGCAGGAACTTCCCTCTGTCCCCCGCAGCCCCTCCCTGCTCGCCACAGGCTTAACTTCAGAAAGAGTCAATGAAAATCATTTTCGATCCTACTCCTGTAAAATAGCTCGCGCTCCTGTAGATAAAGGTGGCTTTTTAAATTCCTTGCTGCTTTCACAGACATTTCTTTGTAAAAGCACTCGGTACCGGAGGGCTGCACTCTGTCATTGATTATTTTTATTGGCTTCTAGCTAATTGCACTTATAATGTCTGTATAGCTGGAACAGCTCATTAGCAATTTTGTTTTGAAATGTTTTCAATTTTTGGTTATTTCAATACCTCCTCATATGAAAAAAAAAAAGTTTAGTTCTCTGAACAATTTTACAGAACTGATTACTTGGATAGCAGTCTGAACCAGAAAAAGGATATACTTATGTAAGTAGTTTTTTAAAAAGTATCTGGGAATAAACTAAGTACTTACAAAATCTTACTGTTTAAAATCCCATCAGAAGTCTAAGGAATGTTGATAATCTTAAAGTGAAAATAGGAATTTTAAAGAAGATCAGCTCCCTGGCATTGTCTGTTGGAAATCAACATTTAAAATATTGCACTTTTTGAATCTTTTTTTTTGAATTGGAAAGAGGTCTGCTTGTGGAAAACAACAAAAACTGCCTTAAACTTGCCTACACTATTAAAATTTAGACTATGACTTGCAGCTAGTACTCGGAATATGAGTACAGCAAATAATATCATATCTGTACCCAACCACATTGGCTTGATTAACTGGGTTTTTTAATTTTTCCAGAATTTTTGTGCTATATATTTAGGAATCTAAAAAGAGGGCTGGGGTTGTGACTCAGGGATGGAACCCTTACTTAGCTCGGATGAGGCCTTAAATTCAATTCCCTCACCCCACCAAAATAACAACAGCAATGACATTTAAAAAAATATTTGTGGTAGAATTTTTTGCAGCACAGGGTTGGGTCAATATTGTTTCATACAGTGATTTTTAAAAGGTGAGTAATTTTCAAGGAAGGAGAAACAAACCAGTGCAGGGCTGTAGTCCTGATGCTCCACTCGCTTGCTTCTCAGGAGTGGCTGTGAGGTGTGCATCTCCCAATATACAGAGCACTCACTAAGCCACCACTTCTAATCACCTAAATCCAGATACATAATCAACACAAACATTTTCAACAATGGCAAGTGGCAGAACAGGGCTACGGCCTCCCTGAGGCACCATAAAATTTTAAAAGCTCCAATTATTGTAAGGTAATTATTTCTTCCTTGTGGGGGAGGTAGTGGTTACTCCAACCAGACCTGTGTCTGGGAATCTACATTACCTCAGTCACATAGATTTTGAAGACCCCGGAGACACTATTAAGGTGGCTTGTATTCTCTTAAACTATAGACTGAGTTACAAAAATAAAACTTAAGAAACTATAAAGGTGTTAAATCAATATGTTTTGTCGACCCTTTGCTTGTAACTGCCCTTCTATAATTTCTTAAACAGGCCTAGTTCTAACCCTTCAAAATGGTTTTTTAAAGTGAACATTTTATTCTCTTCTTAATTGCAGACCTTCTCATTAAATCTCAATAACTACTACTCTTTTATTGATAACTCCAGCCATTTACCCTGTTTAATACTTGCTGGAAAAAAAAAAAAAATACAAGCAAGCCATAGATTTTGGTTGTCTGCGCTGATCTCAATGCAGGCTGTGTGCGGCCAGCACGCTGCCTTTCAGTAGTGTTGTAAAATGAGTCCACAAAGACACATTTTTCCCTGTTGTTCTGAAATGCTTTGTTCGGGAAAATCAGCTCAATCCCAAGCCTGAAGCTGGTGCTGCAGGATCAGGTCCCAGCTCCCCTTCTCTCTGCAGCCAGCTCAGCAGAGCGTCAGTTTAGGAGTTAAGAATTTTCCATTACTTCCTTTCCTCTCTCCTTGCCATCTGCAAACAGTTTATTTTTTAAGGAAGGAAAAAGTGAAATTGATTCTGTCTTGAAAGATCTCAACCTAAAGCACAGCGCCTTCTATAAGATGATAGCCAGCATTCGAGAGTCAGGATAAGTAGCGCGGGGCTGTGCGCAGAGGGAGCGCGTTCATCGGAGGATTAAGGATGGCCTGAAAATGAAAGATTAATTGTAGGTAACGATGATATTGAAGAATGGCCTCTCCGATTCTGTTTCTGCAGTTAAAATGTCCCTTTACTTATTAGCTCCAATTAGTTTCCATGGTAACCGACCAGCCCTTGTAAACCCCGCACTGAGCTTCACTCATCTTTGTCTAGCCCGAGCTCGCCACCCTTCTTGCTCACAGATGGCAGCTGAGCTGCGTCTGTATCTGTATCCATAGCTTTCTCGCGCACATAACGGGCACATAAGTACCCACGTTCACTTTTCTACTAGCACAATGGCGGCCCAGGGAGAGCGGCAGCAGCCTCCAACCCCGGCCACTGCGCGTGCATCTGCGGCCACAATCTTATTTTCCCTCTTTTGGTTATTGTTTCTTCCAGTCTTGTTCTATTATCAGCTGTTTGATGCTCGTAATTTCTTTTCAGAGAAGCCAATACAGTATAATAAAAACCTCATTAGACAGAAACACCTATCAGCCTTGGAGAAAGCCCTAAACTATCCCCTTTTTGTTGAAAGAATTATTAAAGAGAAAAAGAAAAACCACTTGTTTGTCATGCTTGATAAAAAGAGAACAAAGCCAACAGCAAGGTTTACCAAGCCAAGGGGCTACTGTGAAGATTTAATGCCCTCGAGACACAGGGCTTCTCCCCCGGGGGCTACCAGTTGGCCCAGACTCCCGACTGGAGCACGGTGAACAAAGATCCAAGCTGGGCAGGCTGGCACAGTGTGGGAGCTAAGGGGTCTACAGCTCTCAGCACCTGGCCAGCCTGGGCTGCTGCTGGAGTCCTGGGAGGCAGGAGGCACCAGGATAGACAGAGGGTGGTGGGGGACAGACTTCTGCAAATGACTGAAATTAGGGGAATTCAGCAAATTTCAGGGTTCCTGTTGGTGCTGACTTGATTTCTTTGTATACAACTCAGGGGTAATTCACTATTATCTGGAGGTAAACCAGGCCTCACTTAGAAACATTAAGAAGATGCCAACATCTTAGAAACCTGTCTTTTATGATGGACAGATTTGATCTTGATAAAAGCTAGCTCTCCCGCATTTTTCTATCCTGTTCTTATATAAATAATGGAGCATAAGATTGTCCCAATTCTGATAGTGTCTTCCTCTTCCTCTTCCTCTTCCTCTTCCTCTTCCTCTTCCTCTTCCTCTTCCTCTTCCTCTTCCTCTTCCTCTTCCTCTTCCTCTTCCTCTTCCTCTTCCTCTTCTTCTTCTTCTTCTTCTTCTTCTTCTTCTTCTTCTTCTTCTTCTTCTTCTTCTTCTTCTTCTTCTTCTTCTTCTTCTT
>PVJA010007417.1:52406-68618 GCA_004027025.1 Myocastor coypus | reverse complement strand
TTTTTTCAGTGCTTTTTGTATTCTGTATATTAGTCTTCTGTCCCAGGACTACCTAGTACAATCCTTTTCACAGCCCACACTTTGTTCTGTTGGTGGTTTCCTTTGCTGTGTAGGAGCTTTGTAGATTTGATATGATACCATGTCTTGATTCTTGTGCAGTTCGGTTCGGTTCAGGAAGTCCCTGCCTATGCCTGTTTTATCTTTCGGCAGACTAAAATCTTGTCTTAATATTTAGATATCTGAATCATTTTTAGCTTAGCACCTGGTGAGAGATGGGTCTAGATTTAGTCTTCTGCGCATGGAGAGCAAATGGCAGCGCTACTTGCCAAAAAGGCTGCCTGTCTTCCAGCATGTGTGTTGGGCTCCTTTGCTGGTGATCAGATGGCTGAGAGTGGCTGCCGTTCTTCCTGCAGCCCCTGCTCTGTTCCACTGACCCACAGGTATGCTTGTTGTGAGCACTGTGGCTTTTTTTTTTTTTTTAAATCACCGTAGCTTTGTAATAAAACTTGAAGCCCAAAATTGTGATTTTTTTTTTTTTCTGGTTCTTTTTGCCCAGGATTGCTTTTACTATTCTAGGTGTCTTCTGGTTTCGTATTAATTTTAGGATTGTTTTCTCTATTTTTCTGAAGAATGCTGTTGATAGTTTGCTTGAGATGGCATTAAATTCATGTCAATTTTGAAAGCATAGCCATCTGGAGTGTATTGATTCTGCCTGTTCAGGAATAGGGGATATCTTTCCTCTTTCTGATATCTTCTTTGATCTCCTTTTTCAGAGATCTACAGTTTCCATTATAGCAGTCTTTTACTTCCATGGTTAGGTTAATTCCTAAGTATTTTATTTTATTGAAGCTATTATTTTCCTAATGTCTAATTTCACAACTGATTTCTTACTGGCATGTAGAATACTATGGACATGAGTGTTGATTTTGTATTCTGATATTTTACTCAATTTATTTATTTAGGGGTCTTTTGGTATCATATTTTGGATCTTCTGTAGAGGGGACTATACTGTGTAAGGAAAAGAATGGTTTGGCTTCTTTCTATCTCTTTTCTTTCTTTCTCTTGCCTGATTATTCTAGCTAAAGTTTTGAGTACTGTATTGGACAACAGTGGTGGTAGTGGACATCTCGTCTTCCTGATTTTAGAGAAATTTTTACCCTCATTTAATATGATGCTGACAGTAGCTTTGTCATATATGACTTTTATCGGATTGAGATAAGGTTCTTTCTTCAGAGATTTTAAAAAATCATGCAGGTATGTTTCAGTTTGTCAAAGACTTTCTGAGTCTAATGAAATGATCATGTGATTTTTGTCCTCGCTTCTGTTTAAAGGATGAATTACATGTATTGATTTGTGTAAGTTGAAGCATCTCTGCATTTCTGGAATGAAGCCTACTTGACTGTGATGTGTGACATTTTAACTGATTTGTTGCTCTGTTTGCAAACATCTTGTTGATCTGTGCATCTATGTTCATTAAAGAGCCTGGCCCATACTTTTGCCTTTTAGTGGATTCTTTGGTTTTGGAATCGAGGCAGTGCTAGCTTCTAGTACTAGGTGGGCAGACTCCTTCCTTTTCAACTTCATTAAAGAATTTGAAGTGTTTGCATTAGATCTTCCCTGAAGTTCTTGTGGAGTTCAGTGGTGGCTCCAACAGGTGCTGGGCTTTTCTTAGTAGAGTTTTAAGTTACTGCCTCCAGTGGATTAAAGAGCCTGCTCAGGCAAACATAGAGACTGGGCTTTGATTCCTGGCATGCTGTGCTGGCCCTGCCCCCAGGCCACACTGAAACTGCCACAGACTGCCACGCCTATAATACCAGTGCTTGGGAGGCTGAAAAAAAGAGGATCATGACAAGTCCAATCTGTGTAGTGAGATTCTATAGACCCTGTACTAAAATACATTTTTAAAAAAGTTACTGCCTCAATTTCATTACTTTCATTGGATTAATCAAGGTATTATTATTTATTTTTTGTATTTTAGGACAGGGTCTATAAGGTCTCACTGTGTAGATCAGACTCTCCTATTATAAGCTATTATGGATGAGAATTCTTGAAGTTTTTTTTCACCTGTCCAAACTGCCATCTAGCTTCAGTTTCCTTCTGAGTCTTGACTGCCACAGTGGTGTTATGGTATTGAGTTGTATCTTAGCACTTCCCTTATTGTTAGAATACTCCAAACTTAAGGAGCTGTTTGTTTTGGCTCACAGTTACAGCCCATAACTGACTGACTCCAAGGTAGAAGAGGCCTGGCAGTGGAAAAGCTGCTTGCATCATGGTGGCCAGGAAGCCAAGGATGGAGCGGGGCCCGCCAGGTCACACCCCCGGCACCTGCCTCTTTTGACCTGGCTCCGCCTCCAGACAGCACACTCAGCTGTTGCATCCCCTGATGAGAACAGTGCTCCCATGATCCAGCTGCCCTCTAAAAACCCAGCTCTAGGCCTATGAGAATTGGGGGAGGGGAAATTTCGCACGTAAACCACACCAGACTGGGAGCAATGGCTAGGCGGTGGCTGACGGCTAGGAGGTGGCTGACCTGGTTGGCCTCTGTGAGTCACTGATCTGGGTCCTTACTTTCTCTGGCCCCTCACTCTTGTGAGGCCGCAGAGATGGTGCTGGTTGTCCTGCCTCTGCTTTGAAGCCAGCACTCCTGGGTTCATGGTGGGGAAATTATCTGTATCGGCATCATTAGAGCATCCAGCAAAATGAATATTCCCAGCCCCATGGGGCTTCTGGGGCAGCTCACAGCAGGCTACCTCTCTAACAGTGACTCGCTTCATTTTATCAGAGTCTGCAGAGTGCACTATACCTTCCCTCTCTGCCTGCTTTCTGCAGGTGATCGATCTCAACAAGTTACCTCATCCCCTGGCTGGCAAAACTGACAGATGCGTAAAGGGGCTGGTAGCTCCCCAAACTGATTCTGCATGAGCCCTCACTGCAGCCTATTTTCAGTTGCTGATTTTCACACACGTCTTGCCAGATTCCCGTTTCCATCCTATGTAGTTCGTGAGACACCTGCTGCTGTATCCCTGAGACAATCCAAGTCAAGGCAAATAATGGCACATCATGCTAATGAAGATGCTGCATAGAGCAATTCCCAGCCTGTGTCTCACCACCAACGACTTCACAGTTCCCAGCTTGAGGGAAGCAGGTGGGAAGGGAACCTGCCAACTCTGCGGCGTGTTTGCTACGAGAAGCTTTCAAATCTCTGCCAACCTTGAAAACATCCTGGTGGAGGAGGCTTCTCTAGACTCTGGGCAGGAATTCCTCCTGGGCAATGCCTAGCAGGATTGCAGATGCTACAGGAAACAAAACCTCCTCCCAACTGAAGCCCAGGGTGACTGTGAGGAATAACTACACAACGGTACCTTCAGATGTGACGTACGCAGCAGACAAAATCCAGAGTGTGGGAGAGATCCTGGGAGGGTACAGTGGTCACTGAAGGCTTTATAGAGAAGGTTTTAAAGTACTGTACAGCATTCAGATGGCTCCGGGGCTCTCAGTTACTCTATAGAAAGAGTAGATAGCATTTACATGTTCATACATCTAATGGCAATTAACTCTTTGTGGTATTGAGTTGAATTCCTAATGCATTTTGAGATGGGTTCCTCTGGCTAGCCTGAACTTGGTTCCTTCTGCCTCAGCACCCCCAGAGCAGCTAGGGTTCCATGTGTGCTCCACTATTCCCAGCCATAGTTAACTGAGAGCTTCCTGTGGGTCAAGTGTTGCTCTGATCACTTACACGCACACACCTAATTTTCTATACAATCTGACATCGTATTATTACTATAATGGAATAATCCACTTTATAGAGACTTAACTAGGATGCCCCATGAGTCCACCATGTCACCTGTCTGCAAGTACATGGGACAGCACGAGTCTTGATGTGGCACAGGAGGCATTTCTTGGGAGCTCATGGTAAGAGCCGGGAGCAGTGTAATCAAGGAGATCCTGCATCATGTATTTTTTTATTTTGTTTTATGATACTGAAGATTAAATTCATGGCCTTGCCGACCCATGTTACGCAGATGCTTTTCCACTGAGCCACATCCCCTAGCTTCTAAACAATTATTGCTTTATTTAACTGGCTTAAACGATTCCTCTTCAGAACTGAGTATTCAAAACCAGAACTTCATTCAAGTGTTTGTATGAACTGTAATGTCCAACAAGCTTTAGTTTATATCTCAGCCTCACGAGTTCTGTGGTGGTTAACTTCAGACAAGTTACTTAAGCCCTCTGAGCCTTAGTTCTTATCATCGGTTAGACGGTGTGGTCATATACACATTCATTGGTTTATTCATTAAATCAACAAATACCAAAAAACAAAAACAAAACAAATACCAATACTGACTGTAGCAACTAAGACAGACTTGATTCCTGCTCTCAGAGGTCATAGTGTGGCAGAAGAGACAGATATTGAAGAAACAAATAGTACAGTTAGCACACCTGCTGAGACTCTTATCACAGCAGACCTAACCTAATGCGGTAAGGTTCCTTGTATGCCAAGTCCTAGGCTGGCTGGCATTCCTGCTATGTGGCCAGGTTTTTTTTTTTTTTTTTTTTTTTTTTTTTGTGGGACCAGGGTTCGAACTCACGACCTTGCACTTGCCCAGCAGGCACTTGTGCCTCGGAGCTATCTCCCCAGCCCCTGTGGCCAGGTTTAACCAGCAGCAGGGGCTGGTTGATGCCCACTAGCCATCTTGACCCCGTAAATAGTGGTGAGGGGACAAGGGAAGGGAAAGAGAAAGG
This sequence comes from Myocastor coypus, assembly GCA_004027025.1. Taxonomy (NCBI): domain Eukaryota; kingdom Metazoa; phylum Chordata; class Mammalia; order Rodentia; family Myocastoridae; genus Myocastor; species Myocastor coypus. The sequence goes on along the minus strand of PVJA010007417.1, from coordinate 63,875 downwards.
AGTAGAGGTGGACAGGAGAAGAGGGTGCTTATGCAAGCACACGAGGATTCCCAAGGCCTAGGCATGGAGGAGATGCAGAATCACTTCCGGTTCATGCACTGGTCCTGTTGAGGTGGGGAGCCACTCCACCTCTTGGAGTTACTGCAAGGTCATACTGAAAGTACTTGTGAATTCTTGCGGGGGGCAAGGGGGGAGTCCAGTACTGGAATCAGTTCTGCAATCCACGTAGTACAGTACGAGAGAAACTGAACGAAGCTTCCTATGGGAATAGAGGGAATGAAAGAGTCGTGAGATGAAGAGAAAGGAGCCAGATCACATGGGCCTGCAGAGGAATAATAAAAGGTGGCCAGAAATTTGCATATAGCATGAAGTATGCGACAAACACCGAGCCCTCGATTCCCATTCTTCACCTTATGTTCAGTTCACAGAATGCTGTAACTTTGAAATTACTGTCAAGTGCATTTGCCGTAGGTATATTTCCAAAGCATGGCCCTATTTTCTTCCAAGAGATTAGGATGCTTGTTAGCAAATCATCAGTAAAAGCATATTACTGAATTAATAATAAAGCACCTGAGAAGACTAAATTAATGGCTGGTGGGGCCATTTCTCCCTGGGCATTGCAATAAATTATCCACTTTCTAGAAGTAAAGACACGATGTAAAGTAGAAAACTAAATTGATGTAGGTAGATTGTCTCTTTTTCTGAGAGAAGCAAAGGCAGGCTGGCTGTTACACAATGTAGTCATCGAAGCTTGTTTGCAGCTTTTTCATGGGTATGTACTGCTCGGCAATCACAAACACCAAAGGCAGTCAACTACTGCGCCAAGGTGGGTGCACGAATCAATTTTTCCTAGGCACGAATAATACTCTTGATAAACTGAGTGCTTTACGACACTCCCTTCTATCGCTCAGCTTTCTAGTACCCTCAGCTGGGCAGCAGCTGCATTTATACACTGTACTTCCTGAGGGATTCTTGCAGGGGCAGGACAGTGGCTTTGCAGAGATGAACTTTCAGCATACCTGAGACAGCAAAAGCAGGCCTGACATACCAAGGCACAGTTTCCACTCCCAAGATGGGACTGACTGAAGATCCTGAGTGTTATCTGCTACAAAACACCCACAGATGCAAGGTAACATGCCCCGCTAAACACATGAAAAGCCCATGCAAAAGATGTTTCCCTCTTAGACCAATAGCCATGTGGGAGCATGGCTTCAGAGAGGTGAATAAGTTGGGACACGCATTACACTGCTCCACTGGCTGGTGATGACTGGGGCAGAATAGGAGCAAAGCCCATGCAGGGGAGTTATGGCAAAGGCCTTCTGTGTAAAAGCTAGGACCCAGAAGAGCCACATGCTTAGGGACAGGATGAACCAGGGCAAAGTAAGGACACAAAAGGGAAAATAAAACCCAGGGAGGCAAATAGCAAGAAAAAGAACTCTTGACCTTAACTCAGGGTGCAAGGGGAAAGTGTATCCTGAGAATTTATAGCCACTAACCTAACATGACATAGGTTTAGAGGTTGAACTAAAATTTGCATAATCCTTCCTTCTCATGCCCCACCCCAAAGGGGAGGGACTGCCTCCCACCCCTCCCAAGCTCCCAGTAACTGAACAAGCTGAGAGTAAAAGCAGATCAGAAGTGATAGCATGCCATGTCTGATACAAACATGAATCCTTTCATGAAGATTTTACTTAACGAAGTCAACTAATTTGCATGTATAATCTGACTTACAATGGTTCAGTGCGCAACTTAAAAATAAATCATAATGGGGTCAAAACAACATGCACCGAGTACAAACTGTAGTTCCAAATTTGGCTTTTGCTTCTTCCCAGTGTAGTAAAACACCAGCTGGTCACGGCTTCCACTCCGCTTGGGATTAGCCATAGTCTACTGTGTTGCTATATACATGAGGTCAAGTGTACTAAGCACAGTTTGATCTTACATTTTTCGATTTACACTGAAAGTATGAGGACATAAAACTCTTTTAAGTCGAGGGCCACCTATAATTCTAATGAAGATAAACACACACACAAAGCAACAAAGACACAGGGCAATAAAGTATGGTGAGCAAGTCAGCAGAGACGGAAACACACCTGCAAAAATTACTGTACTATTGGACAATTAGATGCAGCATGTGAGGATGTTGGGTACATTTATATTTTTTTAATTTTTAAAAATTTTTTATTGTTTTTTTGTTTCGGAACTTTTGTTTATTTTTATGGCCGGCTCAGCCTGCCCTGAGGGCCAGGCTGGCGCGGCACGTGGTGTCGGGGATGGAACTGTGGTCCCTGCAGCCGCCCAAGCTTTCCTAAGCAGGCGCTTTAGACCACTGAGCCATCCTGCCGGCCCCCCGATGTTGGGTACATTTAAATAAAGAATGAATGAGGGGAGGCACCAAGATAGCCAAGAGCTGGAGAGAGGGAAGCGTCCCCTGGACCCAGGAAGCATCTGAGGTGCAAACTGAAGCCTAGAGAGTAAAGGGAGACTTCACAGAAAGAGAAGGTAGCAGGCACAGCCTTCTGCCTGTGGCTCACTACATTGGGGGGGGGTGCAATTCAGATTAGTGGACTGTGGCGACTGCTGGCAACACCAGAAACCTCTACACAGAGATGCAGTATTGGGGGGCAGCAGGAGCTGTGGAGGATGACACTTGGTGGTGGTGAGTGCTGAGGGCTCAGATGTCCCCTGGGAGAGAATGACTGGCAGGAAGCCCTCTTGGAGAGGGCTGGCTGAGCTCAGATCTCAGCATGGCTGCCAGCTCCACCTAGAAGCTCCCAGCTGGGCTTAAACCTGAAGAAGGTATGCTGACAGCCCTAGCCTGGAAGAGTCTGGTCTTGGCCAGAAGTTGCAGGCTTGCTAAGATTATCCACTACCTCTGAAAGCTACTGCCAGCTTGCTGGGATAAATCAACATGGTGACAGCAGACAAACCTGGAAGTGAACACATTTATTGTGGTGATGGTAATTTTGTATTTTGCTCCTTCACTGTGTGATCTTGTTTTTATATGAACATGGTTTCTAGCCTCTTTGTGGGTGTTGTTTTTATTTGTTCCTTCTTTCTCTTGTTTTCTGTACCAATTTCCCAAAGTTGTAACAATCCCCCTTTGTCCTCCAGCCTCACTTCTAATCTCTATTTGCATCTTTTTATTCCCTAAACTGGAGACAGTAAAAGCCCCAATGTTTACCAGAAAATTAAGGTGGACAAAGGAAGAGATCAATAGGTAGAAGACAAGATTTTCAGTGAAATTATTGTGTATAATAATGTGATGGAAAATATTTAACGTGCACTTGATAAAATCCATAAACAGGTGAATGCTAAATGTAACCTATATTTTAATTAATACTAATTTATCAGCTAAAATGCACCATCCTGATTAATGCACAGTATTCATAAAAGTTCATAAAAGGGAAAACTATGGGTGGTAAAGGTAAGGGTATGCATGGGAACTCTATTTTCTACTCATTTTTCCTATAACCTTAAAACTGGTCTAAAATATAGTCTACTGATTGGGAAATAAATCAATAGAAAAGATACATGGTTTGGTAATTGCCTCCCCTCTCCCAATGGCCCATATGTTAAAGGATTGGTCCTCAGCTGTGGCACTGTTGGTGAGCAGTAGAACCTTAAGAAGAGGGCCTAGCTGCAAGTGTCCTGGTCACTAGGGACTTGCCTTGAATGGTTTACTTGGACCTCCCACCTCTCATGGCAGCCCTGTGCTCCTGCTGTGATGTACTGCCTTGCCCCAGGTCCAAAGGAAGTGGAGCCAAACCCAGTTTTAGTCCATGGACTAAAATCTCCAAAACTGTGAGCCCAAATTAAAGTTTCCCTTTTTAACCTGATTACTCCAGGCATTTTGTTACAGTTGCAGAAAGTTGGCTAATACAATCTCTAAACCAGAAAAACAAGGGAGAAAAAAGGAAAGAATAAAAGGGGGGGGGCTGGGGAGATAGCTCCGAGGCACAAGTGCCTGCTGGGCAAGTGCAAGGTCCTGAGTTCGAACCCTAGTCCCACCAAAAAAAAAAAAAAAAAAAAAAAAAAGGGGAAGCAGGACGTAAAGAAAAACTCGACACTTCTGGCAAATATACCTGAATGACACTAGTCTCAGGCAAAATTAGAAAAGTGCAGAGCAGCTGCCGGGTCCCTGTGAATGCTAGCTAGATGTTGTCTCTAGTTCTCCTCTGCTCTCTGTGGAAATTTAAAATTTCCCTGTCCTGTTCTATTTTTTGTGTCTGTTTGCTCACACCAAACTGAATTTCTGCCTAATGAAATGTTAAAGAAATTAAAATTAGCCCAGTACCCAAACTCCTGAATAATGAATTTGTTACCATTCTAAGTATTTTAATGCAAGCCTGGATCCCACCCCCCAAATAAGTGAATCCCTTAAGGGCAAAATCCCAAACTAAACCAAAAGGGAAAAAGATATTACAAAATTGAAATTGGAGCTAGAGGCAGCATAATAGGAAGTCAGCAGCTGTCCCTGGAGGATAATGCCAAAACTCAGCAAGGAACAGAAGACTAATCAATCAGTGATATCATTAGACAGTTTGAGAACTAGCCCGAGATACTTAGCAGTTTCCTCAAATGGAGATACAGTAGCCTCAGGTCACTAGGACCCCAGGCTCAGGAGTGAAGCAAAAGATGCTAGGTATACCAGCACATACCTGTAATTCTACTGTGGCTTAGGTAGGAGGTGCAAAGGTCAAGCCCAGCAGTAGACAACATCTAAGAACCTGTCTCAAGGTAAAAAAATAAAAAGGGCGAAAGATATAACCTGGTCTGCAGGCCAGGGTATAAACCCTTGTCTTGCAAAAGTAAATGCATGAATTTATTAAAAAATTGTCTATGAAAAAATAAACTCAAGTGAATCCTCAGAATGTTTCCCTAGATCAAAATAAAGCAAACACCGTTTTAAAGCAGTGACAATAAATACAAAAAACGAAATAAGCCTCAAATGAAAAGCACCAGAAAATAAAGGATTAGTGTAGACTCAAATGAACTCACAATACTGGGATCACCAGATACAGAATGCAAGATATCAGTGTGTTAAAGTTACATGATATTTGCATATTGAATTTCTAAAAAAATTATTAAGATGCCATTAGGATTGATCAGCCAAGTTTAACAGAATCAAATAGAACTTTTTAAAATGAAAAAATAACAAATTAAAATCACACTGAATAGATTTAATAGCAGAAACAACTTATGGAAAAACTGGAAAACTCGAAGAAACTGGAGAGTTGGAGTGCAGATGTGAGGAGACGGAGCAGCGATGGGCAGAGACGCAAGGGTGAAGAGTGTGAGTGAGATGAAGACGTGCGACGAAGACGTGATGTGTGTAACTTGGGCCGCAGAGACAGTGAGGTAATGTCTGACAGTCTTTCAGTAATGACGAAGACATGACTCATAGATATAGGAAGCACACTGTAACCCAAGCAGCATCAAGGAAGGGTACCATATTTAGATTAGCTGGCATGAACCTGAAGCGCACTAAGTCAAACTGTGCTGTAAAAAAGGCCAGCGATGTCCTCCTCAGAGGTCGCCATACTAATCCCAACTTGTGGACAGCAGAGGCCAGAAACCCACAGGGTGATCATCCAGCTCTTTAATTGTAAGATACTATCAATTCTAAATCACACCATGTTGAATAATACAAATAAAGAAAAATATTGTGCTAATTAAACTATGGCAGGCACAATAAAGTCTGAGACGTAAGAAGGAAAAGTGTGTTGTAAGGAACTGAGTTACATAGTGGTATAGGTACAAAATGATAAGGAACATTTCTAATGTGGGTTTTCAAAAAACACTGATCAGAAGAGTAACAATGTCCTAAAGTCTTGTATTAAAGAAGGGGTAATGATACCTGGTAACTTGTACTGAGTATGCACTGAAAAAGTGCAGGAGTAAACAGCAGAAAAATACCATGCAAAATTTCCAAACCAGGACATAGGGAGAAATGTAAAGGAAAAAGAATCAACACATCACAAAGTGAGAAAAAAGAAGCGTGGGAAACAAGAGCCACAAACTAAGGATAGAATTATGTTTCCAAAATGATCGGGCCAGCCAGATAGCTCAGTGGACTAAAGTGCCTGTTTAGGCAGAGCACAGGGACCGGGGTTGTTGTGCTGTGCTGGTCTCACCCCCGAGGTATGCTTGGGACTGGGTGTGGTGGCACGCACCTAAAATCCCAGCACTTGGGAGGCTGAACACAGGAGGATCAGTATGCATCCAATCTGTGTAAGGAGACCCTGTAGACCCTGTACTTAACATAAAAAAAAAAAAGAAATGGTAATAAGTATAAATGGAATGAACTCGTCTCTATAGAAGTAGAAATTACTACATAGACTAGCCAAAGATTTATTTAGCTTATGAGAGCCAAAACTGGAACAAATACCTAGAAAATTAAGAGGTAAAAGAACTAAAAAAATACATACTACTATACTACTAAGCATTAACCAAAACAAAAAGAGCTATTGGTATCACAGAAAACAGACCTGAGAGCCAAACCCTTGAACTACAAGGAGGTCACTACCTAATAAAAGGTTGTAATTCACCAAGGTGACATATGCATTCAATAAAATGCACAAAGTAAACAAGAGAAACATAAGTCTACTACTACAGTAAAAGCTTAAAACATCTTGACAATGACAGGCAGACAAAAGTTAGTAAAAGTTAGTAAAGAAGTTAGTATAGAAGTAAAAGTTAGTAAAAGTTAGTAAAAGTTAGTAAAGTTAGTAAAAGTTAGTAAAGTTAGTAAAAGTTAGTAAAAGTTAGTAAAGAAGTCTGACGAGATGCCTCAGCAGTCTGAAGCACCTGCTTAGGTAAGCTTAGGCAACCACAGGGACCACAGTTTGATCCCCGGCATCACATGCTGCGCCAGCCCCACCCCCAGGGCAGGCTGAGCCAGCCATAATATTATGAAAAAAAAAAAAAAAAATTGTGTATTTGGTACCATAAAAAAAAGTTTAAAAAGTATTAAAAAAATGAAAATTATTTTTTAAAAAAGTTAATAAAGAGGTGAAGGATTTGAACACAACTAACAAGCTTGATTTAAGGAACCCATCCATAAAGCAATGGCAAAATAAACCTTAAGCACACATGGAACACTTCAAAAATTGGCCATTATCCGGGCAAATTTCAAAAAACTCTAAAAGGTAATAAAACTTTACATTTGTATTACTTTCTTGGGGGTGTTGGAACAAACTGTCATAAAGTTTGTAGTTTTAAAACAAATTTATTCTTTCATAATTTGTATTCACTGGGGATGAGAAGTCTCAAATCAGTTATTATTATCCTTAAATTTTCTCATTGATGAGACAAAGTAACACCCACAAGTATACCTTTGTTTGTAGAGGTTTCACCTCATGTGGGCTGGCTCCAAGGCAGGGTGGCTTGGCAGAGGGGCACTGCAGAGAAACGGTTCATGGCGGACAGATGGCGTGAAGCAGCAAGCAACAAGGGACAAGCAGGAAACCTCTTTCTGTCCCTTCTATTCTATCCAGGCTACCCAGCAGGGCAGGCAGTACTGACACGCAGAATAAGGCACCTTTAATCCTAGCCAGAACTATGTCAAGCCAAGGCAATCGGTGGACTGATGTAGTAACCCCACACCCTGAGCCCAGCATGGCGCGTTCTAGATCCAGCCATCTCTGAGAAGCCCCTCCATGAGCGCGTGAGGGCTGGGGGTGCACATCTGGACACCAGCAGTAACATTTCAAAATTAACTTTTGGCAAGGTCTTTTAGCTCACACAATTTCTAGAGGAGGACCTCTCCCTTGCCGCCTCCGATTTCTCACAGCTGCTGGCTGTATTGGCTTGTGACCACATTACTTCTGCTTCCATAGCCAGGGCCTTCCCTTTATACCTCCCTGGTGTGTGTAACTCATAAGTATTTGGCCATCTGGGTACACACCTGGACAGTACCTCACATCTTCGGCAGGAAAAACACTGGCATAAAGACCTGAGACAGCTAGGCACTGGGAATCTGCTCCAAGTGCTTGTTTCTCTGAGGTAAAGGCTGTGTGTCCAGTCAAGAAAATCATCCTTAATAGTTCAGGATGCTTTACTTTTAAGCAGGGCCTGGAGCACTTACCCACTAATAAACTGTGTAAAGTACCCTATTGTGAGTTATATTCTAGTCCCAAATAGTTTTCACCATTCATGAAATAGACTTGGAAAACACTACTATGAAAGTATTTCTTTATTTTACCATAATAAACTACCACAGACCTTAGTAATGTATTAAGAAAAATACTTTCCCATCTCAAGGTTAATTTAATCACATCTGGAAAGAGACCTGTGGCAGATTAACTAATGGTCAACTTGCAACACCCAGGTGAACTGAAACAGAGTGGTGGAAGGCACACCTGAGAATTGTTGCCAACAGCAGAAAAGCAGAACTGGAGAAGATGGTGCTGATTCTCCCGGAGAAGCCTGCCATGTTGGTTTTGTGGGTTTTTTTGAGGGATCTCTGATCTTCATGTTGAACATCACTTCCTGGTTCCATTGCAGGTCCCTCAGCCAGCTGGCACTGATCCTTCACCCTGCTGGCACAACAATAACCTCGGGGCTTTCAGATTCTTGACATGGACTTGCATGAGATATTGCTGTGTGACCCAAGTCCTCAGCTGGATGCTCTGGGTAAATGGAGTGTGGACAGACCTTCTGTACTTTTGCTATATGTCTCTTTCAAAATCACCCTATAAATTATGTGTCCTGTATTAAATTGTTTTCCTTGTAAACTCTGACTACAACACGCCTTTTCTGTGTCAAGTAACATTTACAGGGTTCAGGCCTACTGTTTTGGGGATTCATGATCCAACCTACTATATCACTCTGCAGCAATAAGAACACACACACACACACACACACACACACACACACACACACACACACACACACAGGTTGAGTTCTAAGTAACTATGTTAATTTATGCTCACAAAAACATGTGAAGTAGATACTACCACCATTTTTTGGATGGCAGAGAATTATTATACTTTGCCTCAGCTCTACCATACACACATGTTCTTTGACCACAAGATGAGTTGGATTCAATAACCAAAGTCATTTTTGTTTTTGGTACCAGGAATCAAATTCAGGGCCTCATGCTTGCCAGGCAGGTGCTGTGCCACTGAGTTATATTCCTAGCTCACAAAAATGATTTTGAAAAGCTTTTTATTTGGAGTAATTTCAGATTTATGGTAAATTTGCACAATAAGAATTTGCATGCATGTCTGCCTAGATTCTCTGGATGTTATTAACCTTTTACATTTGCTCTGTTGTTTCCAATACACATTGTACAACACTTTTTTTTTTGAGATTCAGCTGCATATATAATGTTACATTATTCTTGAGTACTCTAGTATACACTTCCTAAAATAGACTAAATTTTTCCTTTTTGTTTATGGCCAGCTTAGCCTGCCCTAAGGGTGGTGTTGGAGCGCCATGTAGTGCCAAATATCAAACTGTGGTTCCTGCCCTTGCCCAAATTCACTGAGATATCTCCTCAGCCCAAGACTAAATTTTTCTTAAGTACCATTATCAAAATCTGGAAGTCAGCATCAATATAATAATTATTTTACAGGCCTTACTCAGATCTTAGTAGTTGTTTTAATAGTGTATCTGGCAGAGTCCTTCTGTGCTGTTTTCCTGTATCCACCTCTCCCTCAGAGACATGCTTGTACAGATTTCTGAAGCTCAGGAACAGCCTTACCTTGCAGTGATCCAGTGTCATGGTGGCCTCAGTCTTAAGCATTAGGAGTACTAAGAATACTCATCCACACTGTTGTTATGTTACTTTTATTGGGACCAATCATATCAGTAGCTGTAGATTACCCAGTGAAAAGGCACAGTGCCATCCCCACGGTGCTCGGAGGCTCACAGAAGCAGTCCAGGTTACACGCAGAGCAGCACTGGCGCAGCAGAAGCAAAGGTGGCTGGGGTTCAGCTCCTAGTTCGGGGCTTCGGTGGCACCATGGGAAGCCACCAGTTTCTGCATGCATTTTAGCCCATTTACCTTTATAATTCAGTCATACTAGACATGTAAACTGAGAAATAATATAATTATAAGAAAGCATATATTTTAGTAGGCTTCACATGTGAGAAGTAACCTTTTCTTTTCTCCACACAAAAAAGTTTTTTGAGACAGTGTCTTGCTATGTAGTTCAGCCAGGCCTCGGACTTACTCTGTAGCCCATGTTGGCCTCAAACCCAGGGCCATACTCCTGCCTCAGACTCCAGAGTGCAGGAATTACAGGCATGTTCCAACACACCCGGCTATCCATTTTTGTCACTAGCTACTTTTGAAGAAGAGGAGTTCCATATAAATGTACAAATTGATCATGTATTTAGAAAACCTTACAGATCTAAGTAAATTGGGAACTATCTGCCTATAAGTCAATCAAAAAGAGTATTATCTGCTAATATATTTCTGAGAAAATATAATGATCATTAGCATCCTGGACCAGATAAAATTGTTGCATTTTATGCCCATCTCTTATTCTGTGATTTGTTTTAATTGTGTTTGTTCTTATGAAACTGTTCTTAGTAATACTTATGCTATCTATATCCATTTGATATAAGCATCTATATTACCAATCAAATTTTTTCCAGGTGGTTTTAGACCATATCAGGAATTCCTAAGAGCAACTTCTGTTTCTTTCCCAATGTGACAATGTTGAGCATGTCAGTTCATGACTGAGATGACAGCCACAGGTACTGGGGAGACAGGCGGGGCGCCTTGTGGGGCAGAAGCATCTGGCCAGCTTACTCTGTGCAGGAATCTGGGCTTAGTTGTTCTTGTTTTTCTTCAGAAAGCGAGCTCGCACAGCCTGGTTTGTACCCATGGCTATTTTAAGGTAAATGCAGGAAGGCAGGATTGAGGAGAATGTGGCCTAGGGAAAAAAATGGGAAGATAAGTAACAGCAGTCTGCACTTTGGGGTAACCTAGAGCCTTCAGCTTTAAGTTCTACTGTGCTGCTACTTCATTTAGAGGCACATTTCAAAGCTTCTCGGTGTGTAGTTTAAAACACAGAGGTTTCGCAAGCCTAGACTAGGTATACAGGTCAGTATATATCACAAGTTATTTGTGATTCAATGAGAAAGAAAAGAAACCGGAAGCAATGCTCTGGGACGTCGAAGTCTACATACCATCAGAGAATGGACCAGGTACCCACAGGTGCGAGATGTCAGGCCCACGGTACCAAGTGCGGACTTCACAAATGTGTCTGGAGAGGGCTTATCCAAAGTTGGCCTTCGGATTTTAGCCAGCTTCGTAGCAACGTAGTACGGCATGACGCTCTAGAAAGATGACACCCCCCAGACATGCCATGATTAGGAAGGCCCCGAGTTCAGAATGAAGGGAGAGCTCCACTGATTACTGGTCATGGTGAAAACATTCCAATGAAAGCTGAGGCTTCTGTGTCAGAGAAGAAAACAGGAGGAGCTACCCAAAGCCAACTTTTTTTTTTTTTT
>PVJA010007417.1:0-52306 GCA_004027025.1 Myocastor coypus | reverse complement strand
CTTGCTTATGTTTGCTATGTCCAGGGCATGAGTCAACAGAGCCTAGGGGACCCTGTCACAAGCCCTGAGGTGTGATACGAGAGCACCTTGTCATATGTGCTGCCACGGGCATGGGCACTCACCAGCAGGCAAGCGTGTTCTCATCTCCCAAGTGTGAAAGGAAAAGGTCTACCTTCTGATGCTCTGTGTGTCTGCTGCAGCGCATGGCAGCTCAAGTGGACAGCTCCCAAGCGGAAGCTGAGATCTGCTTTACACTGTCTGTTCCTTCCTGCTAATGCTTGAAGGAATGGATCCAAGACAGTTTCGGCTTTTGTGTATATGAACGAGCCCTTGGGTAATTTTGTAGTTTCCCCACTTCAGAGTAGGAGTTAAGGATTAGAACCTACCATCTCCTAACGCGTAAGGTGAAACTCCAGCCCAGTTTAGAACCACCAACCCCAGGGTCTGACCACTGTCACCTATGTCTTGCCCTCTTTTAATCTCTGTAGCTACTAGCCATACTGAATAAACTAACTTCAAGAAGCACTGCAATACCTGGGCCAACTTCAGTTACATAGCTTTTGGTGTTTCTGAATTTATTTATTGGGACGGCCACTACACATTTATCCCTCACTTATGAACACAAACATTCTCTTAGGTTAAGTCTTTAATTTTACTTGTTTTGCTGCAAAGATAGGAGTGCACAGGCCAAAGAAACATTTTACAATGATCCTAGTATGACATGAGTAGGTCAAATTTATTCATCAAACAAAGCCGAGAAGCAAACAGGACAAAACAGAATATGTACATATACTCTGACCGGAACAGAAGCAAACTGCATCACTAGTCCTTGGGGTTATAGCTTACAAAACCCTACATTAAAAACAAAGAAAGTCTCATATGACACTAGAAGGCTGCTGAAAGTATCACAATGTCTTGAGCCTCTCAAAATAAACATGGTCTGATAATTAGGCCTTTCAATTTCCTTCTAAGTGTATGTTCCTTTCTTCCACCCTGCTGTCCTCCACCCTGTGTATGCATATGGCATAACCTGGGCCATTTGGATCTTGGGGGAGAGCCTGCACTGCCTGGGCGAGCCACTTGGTGGTGCCGCATGCTCACTCATCCCTCAGCTCGGCACTGCTGCTAATCTGGAGCACCCCCTGCTCTGGGGCTGTTGACAGATACACACACCAGCAGAGTTGTATTTTCCCAAGCAGGAAATGTAAATTTTACTCTGAAAAGGGAATTTCTTTCTACCATGGGTTGCCACTTGGTCTAGCGGATGAGAGGGGTTCAGAGATGAAGCAGCTTTTGAGCACAGTTCTAAAAGCAGAGAAACTCTGCTGGGTAAGCAAATATGGCTTTGACAGAGGTGACAGTGGTCAGACCCTTGAGTTCGTGGCTCTAAACTGGGCTGGAGTTTCAGCTTATTCGTTAGGAGATGGTGGGTTCTAATCTGTAACTCCTACTCTGAAGTGGGGAAACTGCAAAATTACCCAAGGGCTCGTATACACAAAAGCTCAAAATGTCTTGGATTCATTCCTTCAAACATTGGCAGAAGCAAAGAAAAAGAGATGTGAGAGAAGGTGGTTTTCTAGAACTGCAAGAAATTCAGGGTGCCTCCAACAGCAGCAATGGGTGTGGCACGAAAGAGGCAAAGTGGTATGGAAACTAAATCCAACCGCTAAATGGTATCAAATTCTACAAAACGAGCTCCACGAGGACGGGGTCGTAGTCACCACCATGACCTCAGCACTTGGGACAGCACTGGTACGCACCCAGTAGGAGTACTGTGTGTATTTACTGAACAAATCAGTAAAATAACACTGACCCCTGTCCATGGTTACCATCCAGAAATTTAAATGTACCGTGAAGTCAGTAATACAGGAGTTTAAGCCAAAAGTTTAGATATTCTTAAGCTTAAGTGGAATCATTTATCTAAACAAGGACAAATGTACAGATTTAGTTACTTGCTATAAAAATTTAAAAGTAACACTAAAAGCTATGAAAAGGAGAAGTATCTTATATAAAGAAGTTATCCAGGCATATCCTTAAGTTTTTAATTAAAACCCCAAGAAACAATAATGAGTCCTCTGCTTACTCAGGAAAATGTCATGGGAATCAGGTCAAAAAATACCTGGACTTCTATAGGAAGTATTTTGGACAGCACAAATTTTTAAAGTTCTTTAAGATCAACAAGTTGCCATTACCAATTCTTCCTGCTCAGGGGCCTGACCTTGATGGCTACAGACGCAGGCAAATTTTCTGGTTTCCCGATATAGAATCCCAAACTGAAAATAACTGGTCAGGCCATAAAGGAAAGGCTGTCTCTGATGCTTTGCCCTTGCTTAGCCTATTACAAAAAAATCCCTGGAGACAACTTGGTAGCTTTTTTCTTCTCACTCACTGGCATAGACTGCTCAGGTATCTGTTTCTAAAACAACTGAGGGAATCTGTTCAGAACAGAAAGGCTACAACTTTCTGTTCTGTTCCACTGGGTAGTGGAAAGGAAGATGCCCAAAGCCACATGGCAAATATTCAAGAACCAAATGCCAAATCTTGGTACTTTGCACAGTATAATACATTTCATATATAGTAACTATGCACCAAGTATGCCTTACTAAATTTACAAATGACTAGAGAAATCTCTAACAAGGTCTTCTAGTTTATTCATACAACCTGGAGTTCTAGAGACAGTGTCTTTTACCCACCATCTTTGAGCAGAGCAGCCAGCACATATTCCTAGGGCAGAGGCTGCGGCTCCTCCGTGGGCATAGCAGGAAGCTTTAATGATTATTCACTGACCATTTCAGGAGTGGAATTCTTCCAGAAAATCTGAGCAAGGATACATGCACATGATAGTTTTGGAGTTTGGAATACTCTTACTTGCAGATTACGAAAATAACTTTTCTGCAAAAGACCCCTTGATTATCTTGTGGGTAGAAAGTGTCAGCACAATAGGAGTTGTTCTGATATACAGACATCTCTTCTGCATGTTGGGGGAAAAAAGGTCCCTTTACAATAATACATGTAAGATTTAGCACGAAGCCCAAAATAAAGGTGTTCAAAATACTCTGCTCTGAACAAAGAAAATTCTTGATAAATTTTGGCTAGTGAGTTACAAAGGTCCCTGCAAACACGTGACATTTACACATTTAGTCAAGAACAGAAGGGAAAATGGTGCACTCACATGAAACACATTCATTTAATAACAAATTATTTCCTGAGCTCACACTAGAACAAGGGTTAGGCACTGTGAATACAGTTGTGCAGCAAAATGAGGGAGTTCCCAACGTTACAGAGCTCATATTTTAGTAAGGGGACCTAGCTCACAAACAAGTAATAAGATGTGTATATCATACTGGCAGGCAGCATGAAGGAAAGAAACCTAGACCTGGGCAAAGGACATTAGTGGTGGAAGCAAATGATGGTTTTACTCTGAAGACGAGAAGCCACAGGGTGAATTTTAAGCACAGGAGCAAAATCAGTCAATTTTGTCACTGTAAGCAAATTTTGGGGACTTCAGGCAGGACCAGAGAGGGGAGGCCAGACAGGAAGGTGCTGGATTGTCCTGGGTGAGAATCAACGGTGGCCCAAGTGCTCAGACCCCAGGTGTGGAGTTGGCCGGACTTCTGGATGGACTGAAAGTGGGCTGCGAGAGGGGTGGCAGGGGACAGCATCAGTGCTCTCTAATCAAGCCAGCTTGGACTCAAATCCCAGCGTGGCCACTTGCTAGTGATGAGACCTTGAGCAATGCTAAGCTCTTACGTAAATGGGAATCTTAGCATCTTGCTTACTGTACTGTTCTGAGAATCAAATCTAACGCTGTCAGTTAAAGCGTGAGAGACGTGAGTTCTAGCACACACAGATCAGCAACTCTTTTTGAAACTTTCCAGCAGTTACATTTTTAAGGATCAATTTGGAAAGAATTTTGCTGAATCTTTATATCCCAGAAGAGGTATGTGAATGCCAATCTCCAGACCTCTGACCATCAAGGGAACCCAGGTCTGATGTCCTCATTGTCTGGACACAGAGTTAGTGGCTTGGAGAACTGTTGAGTTAGCCAATCTTGTGGTACAACAGCGTTGTCATAAGCTATGAAAAAGACACATTTGCTGACCAAAAACTGGAGATCCCCCTTGTTGGAGTTCAGAGACCCAGCAGATCCAATTTTGCTATTTGGGAGCCACTTTTGAAAGCTAGTACAGTTGACCAGATAGGAATATTTCCAGTGGAATCTGTATATTCTTTCACAGTTCTATTTTGACTCCATTTGCACTAAAGAAACACTCCATTGCCTTCTTTTGTTATTGGTAATTAACAAGCAAAATGGAGACTTAGGTTTTCAATCTTGATAGCCATTTCGCAATACTGAGCTTTTTAGCCTTTTGAAGCCAAATATCAGCATGACTGTTATAAGCAGCAATACTTTAACAATATAAAGAGTGTCTTTCATTTTTTTAAAAAGTGAATCTGTTCTCATTTGTTTTCTAAATTTTATAGATGAAACAAAATCTATTCTGGTTAAAAACCACATTTTAAACTAAACTAACAAGGCCATCAATTCTCACCACCAAAAGAGACACTGAAAGAGCAACTGAAAGGCATGCAGCCTAGAAGATTTACCTGTGAGGGAAGCTCATATTTAAATGGTGTGTTCTTCCTTGGGGGTCGGTGTCCAGACAGGGTCTCTATATAGTTTAAGCTGGCTGTGAAGCCCAGGCTGGATCCTCCTGCCTCAGCCTCTTAAGTGCCTGGGTCACAGGCATGCACCCAGCAGAAATGATGTATGCTTTCATAACCTGGTACTAAGAAGGAAGAAACAAAGTGCATTTTTTGGGCAGCCTAACTACAACCATCTTCTTGGGCGCTAACATGGTCTTCATCCGCTTCCCTACCCTTCCTCTCTTAGCCAGAAAAGCAACCCTTAGAGGATGTTTCCAACTGCCAAACTGGCTCCCGATCCAAAGAAACCAGGAATCTGGCTTCCAGGTCCAAAGAACAAAACTGCATGGTGCACAGCCTCCAAGAGCAACAGGAAAACGGGTACAGAGATTATTTACTATTGGCTTTTTGTTTTTTTGATGTTTCTCTGTGTAGTCCAGGGTGGCCCTGGACTCACTGTGCAGCTCAGGCTGGCCTCAAACTCACAGTGATCCTCCTGCTTCAGCACCTCCAGTGCTGAGATTTACAGGCATGCACTGCCAGCCCAGCCACTGCACAGATTTTGAAGCTCCACTCACCCAGGTCACAACCTGGGTGAGGAAACACCCCACACCTCCCTGTCTGCTGGAACACATCAGTCCCTTCAGTTTCTTCACAGCAATCTACTCATGCAGTAGTTTGTTTATTGCCTCCTGCCCTCCAAATGTAAATTCAACCACAGAAAGGTCTCCAGCTGCCCCTTTTGCCACTGTATCCCAGTTCCCAGACTAAATGGTATCCTCTTTAAATATTTCTTGATTGAAGAAACATAGTACGGTATGCTATGATTTATATACACTTTCTAATTTGGGGTTTGATGCTGGTATAGTGCTTAAACCTCTCTCTCTCTCCACTCCACAGGCCACATGACTTCTACTGATTCTTACTTTCTGACTTGTAAAATGGGACTGAGTAATGGTACAGCTCCAGTGGGATAATACAGTAGGCGAATGAGGCTCCTAGTTGAGGCTTAATGATGTGGTCTCTCCTCTGTTCTTCACACCGACATGTGGCCCCCCACTGGCATTGTTTCTGTGTCACACCACTAAGCCTCTCTATACAGTGGGTTTGTCAGGACGCCAATGGATGCTAATCTAGGGGAAGTGATAATAGCAAGCAGGATCTACGCATGTCGCAAACCCAGATGAGGAAACTCCCTGCACTTCCGGACCTGCTGGAACACATGACCCTCTTCAGTTTCTTCATAGTGTCTTATTCATGTAATAGGAACAGTGGGTGACACAGGACAGAAGGACCACTGTGAACCCCAGAGAAGAGCAGATGGACACTGTGTTTCTCTTGGTGAAGGACATGACACCTCGGGACATGGCCAGGAAAGCATGCTCTGAAACTAAGAAGGAGGGCACACTGGATAAGCTCCAGATGAGGATTGTCCATGAAAATGAATGGGCTAGTGAGCAGGGTGTGGTCATGCACACATGTAATCCCAGGGCTACTGAGGCAGAGGCAGGAGGATAGTGAGTACCAGGCCAGCTCAGGCCACACAGGACTATCTGACAAAGCATACCAACCAGCCCACCCAATAGCCAAACAAACAAACAAACAGAGCAGGGGAGCAGTGCTGTCTTCTTAAAAAATGTCAGTGCCATAAAGGGCAAAGAGTTTCTAGATCTATTCAAAGAAAAGTCAAGAAACGGTACAGCTAAATACTTCACCCTAGCCTGAATGGTTTTGCTGGAAGATAAAAATTACTCAGTAAGGGGTAGGCAAGAGAGGCAAGAGAACCACAAGGGCAGAATCCTCTGGGCAACAAACTCATCCCATCTCAGCATCGCAAGGGCCACAAAATAACTAGATAATGAAATAAATAAAGTATGCAAGCTAGCTAGCTAACTATAAAGAGTATTACAGGGTCAAAAAAGGAGCACAGATGACATATTAGGTT
This sequence comes from Myocastor coypus, assembly GCA_004027025.1. Lineage (NCBI taxonomy): Eukaryota > Metazoa > Chordata > Mammalia > Rodentia > Myocastoridae > Myocastor > Myocastor coypus. Next base: position 45,714 of record PVJA010007417.1, on the reverse strand, counting down.
AAAACATTACAGCAAAACTGGGCGTGATGGCTCATGCCCATAATCCTGGCCCTCCAGAAGGCTGAGCCCAGGCTAGGCAACTTTATGAGCTAATTCAGTGAGATTCGGTCTCAGAATAGAAAATAGGCTGGAGATGTAGCTCAGTGGCAGAATACTGGCTAGCACATGTGAGGCCTTGGATTCAATTCCCAGTACTCTATCCCCACCAAAGAAAACTTAAACATAAAATATGTGAGAATATCCTTTTTTTTTTTTTTTTTTTTAATATGCTAGAGGTAAAGAACCACTATAGCAGTATGCAATTTAGCTCCAGTAAGACAAATGAGACAAAATGATAAAAATAAACTATTATTCATGCAAAGAGCACTGTAACTTCTTTATTGACAGAAACTATTTTTAAATAAAACACTTTTTAAAAAGTAAGAGGGCTTGTGAAGGTTCTGTAGAATGAAAGTACAAGGGCAGAGTGCTAGGGTTTATTCTTGGTCCCAGCTATCCCACACTAGTGCACCAGTCACAACACAGCACACACACGAGTTGGGGATCAGGGCCCACTTTGTGTCACTTTTGCTCTTTGAAAGCTTTAAGTGCAACTTTTTTGTTTATTTTTAATTGTAAGATAATAAAGAGAACAAAGAGTCCTTATCAGGCACACAAAGCTTTTGATAAAGTTTACTCAAGGATGTGTATCTGACCCCTTGTTCAATAGTCTCATGAGAGCCATGATTCAGCTCCAGGGATTTATATAACTGGTCGCTGCTACAGTACCCCTCCCCTTTTTCTTATGAGACAGGGACTCGCTATGTTGCTCAGGCTGACCCTAAACACCTAGGCTCAAGAGAGTCTCTTGCTTCAGCCTCTCAAGCAGCTGCGAATGTAGGTGTGTACCATTGTAAAAGCTGTTACTACTGTTTAATTGCATTTCCAGAAATTATTTATATAAGGGCAAATGTGACTTCTCAAAGAAATTTTAAATGCTCTTATTATAGGAAAGAAATTGAGGCAAGGCGCAGAAGCCAGGACAGAGACCAGGACAAAACCTATTCTCCAGATTGTACTGAGCTGGAAAGGAGGGAAGGCCCAAGCAGCAGGCACAGCTGTGGGGAGTCCCGGAGAGCAGAAAGGCTCCAAGGTGCCGAGGGGTGGGGCAGGCTGTGCCTGGCGTCTTAAGGGCAGAGGGCCCAGGATGCAGGTGCGGAGGGGGGCTGCAGGACAGGGCACACAGGGCACTGTGAACGCCACTGTAGCCTCAGCACAGCTGGAACCCAGTGCTAAACTTTATGGAACTGTCGGATGATGGCGGAGGTCAGCGAGCCCACTCCAGAAAAGACTGCAGGGCAGATTGTAAGGCAGGGTTGGCTGATAAATACTGACCCCCAAATTTGGAGACACAAAGCACCAGCACAGCAATTTTCAACTGTTCCTTGTTTAGACCAGAATTTTTTCCCCCTCTTTGATTAGAGAGAATGCAGGGTTCACTTTCTACTCTACTCCAGCACTCTAACGTGCCTTCACTTATATATGGCAACTGTCTTCACTAATGACTGACTCTTATTCTTTTTCATCAAATTCACTCCAAGTGTAAACCTCAAATGATTCCATATGAGGAAAGAATTCAGGCTGCTTTACACAATGAAATATCCAGTCTGTGAGCTGAATAAACCTTTCCTTCCCTAAGCTTGCATGTGGGGTATTTGTCTCAGCAACAACAGAAGAGTAACTAAGACACTCAGCAACAGGGAAACGGTGTGCCTCATGGCACGCAGGTGATGCCTTCTCCACAGGAATGCCACCCTGGGTGCCATTACCACAGCTCTACCTGCATCACAGACTCATTACCAGCGTTACAGTGCTGTTAAGGAATGCAGAGCAATGGGAGAGCATGGTGACTTGGTGGCTTGTACTAAACTCTTGGATCCTAGAAAATCCTGTCTTTTCAGTGTATCCTATTTATATGGGAAACTGCAAATCAAAACAATGTCAGGTGGCCAAGACATCTCAGCATGCCCTGGACTAAAGCTAAGGTGGGGCTCAGAGAACACAGCTTCTTGGTGGGCCCTGGAAGAAGCGGAAATGGTTGTCCTGCCTTTGCTGCCTTATCACTCTCTCAAAGGATAAATTTTCATTATTATTTTTTATTGTATCTAGTTCAGAGTCTCACTACATAGCTCAGACTCGTAGTGATCCTCCTGCCGTCAGCCTCCCCAGCTCTGGGATTACAGGTGTGCACCACCATACCCAGTCTCACTGGCTGGCTCATCACAGCATGTGGTCCCAGGGATTGAACCCCACTCCCTGTACTTGCCTAAGCAGATCCTTAGTCTGCTGAGCTATTGCGCCAGCCCTTGATGGATAATTAAAAAAGACTCAGTCCCAGAGCTAGCTAATACTGAGGCCCTGATTACCTATGGTTAACAAAAGATGAATTGGGGCTGGTCAAATAGCTCAGTAGATTAAAGTACCTGCAAACAGGTGCAGGGGCCAGGGGTTCGATCCTGGGTCCTGCTGTGCCAGCTCCACCTCTGAGGTGTGCTGAGATGGCAATTGGGACTGGGCATGGTAGTGCACACCTGTAATCCCAGCTTTTAGGAAGCTGTAAACAGGAAGACCTGATGGCTCAGAGGGGCTGTGGGGTTCAGCATACCTGGATCTGAACCCTGGCTCAGTAGGGGTGAATTGCTTAATCTTTTAAAAGTTTAATTTCAGTAACTTAAAAAAGATGAAACCAGGTGTATGTAATCCCAGAACTCAAGAGACTGAGGCAGGACTGCTGTGAGTTTGAGACCATCTTGGACTAAAAAGTTAGTTTAAGGCCAGCCCAAGCTGCACAGTGAAACTCTCAGAGATAAATAAATATGTAAATAAATAAGATTTCTTAGCTACCACATCCAAAATCCCAGAAAGCAAAGGAAAAATAGATAACTTGGACCATTATCAAAACTAAAAAGACAAACATCTATGCACTACAAAGTACTATAAGAGAGTGAAAAGGCAACTCACGGAGAGTATATACTTGGAAGCATTCAAATTAATCGAGAACTCCTGCGTGAGATGCCAGCACCATCACCAGGGCATGCTGAGATGGCGATTGAGACTGGGCATGGTGGCACATGCCTGTAATCACAGCACTTGGGAGGCTGAGAACAGGAGGATCACTACAAGCCCGATCTATGTAGTGAGACCCTGTAGACCTTGCGCCAATACAAAACTCCTACAGTTCAACAAAAATCCCAGTTAAGGATTTGAATATACATTTCTCTGAAGAGGATGTTCAAATGGCCAAGAGTTACCCTAAAAGGTGACCCAAATGGGCAAAACCACAATAACATAGCACTTCGCACCCACCTATATTTAAACAAAATCCAGAATACAGCCAACACTTGTGAGGAGGTGAAGAAATTGGAATTCTTTGTCAACTGCTGGTAGAATGTAAAATGGCACAGCTGACAAGGAAAACAGTCTTAGAGCTCTAAAATGTATGCAAAAACATTTAAGGAAACTTACACAATTACCATATGATCTGGCGATTTCACTTCTGCATACATATCCATAAGATGTCAAAACATAGTATTTGTGCCCACTGTCTACTTCAACATTATTCACAGTAGTCAAAAAGTGGAAGTGACAGGTATGCCCATCAATGAAAGAGTGGCTAAACCGAGGGTGGTATCATGCAAACCATGGGAAACAGTTCTTGGCCTTTGAAGGAAATTCTAACACAAGCTTCAAGAAGAATTTTTTTTTTTTTGGCTGGCTCAGGCTGCCTTAAGGGAGGGTCTGGTAGGGCATGTAGAGCTGGGGATCAAAATGCAGTACCCTAAGACTGACAGGGTTTGCCCAAGCAGAGGTTTAAATGACTGAGCTAACCTGCAAGCCCCACTAACATATGTTTCAAGATGGATGGGCCTTCAAGACACTGTACTAAGTGAAGTGAGCCTGAGACAATAAGTGACTCGACCACAGAAGATCAAATAGTGTGTGATTCCTTCATAAGGGATACTAGGAACAGACAAATTCAGAGACAAAAACTAGAGTGGTGGCTGCCAATGGCAGAGGCATGGGGGAAGCAGGAGTGTTTAATGGGCCTGCAGTTCTGGAAGACAAAGACAGTTCTATAGATGGACAGGGGCAGTGACATATGAATGACAAATGAATATAAATGCACTTAACGCCACTTCTCACATGTTTAAAAATGATTAAAGGGATACAATTATTATATATATATATATATATATATATATATATATATATATATATATATATATCATCACAATTTAAAAGAGCAATAATCTGAGTCTCTGAAGCCTATAACAATTATGCTTCAGTTGCTTACTCTGCTTTTAGTTCTACCTGAGGTACCCTTAGTTAAAAATTCTGGGATATGATTTTTAAAAATCTTGACTAAGTGCATAAGGGGAAAAGAATCCGCATCTTTAATGGTGTGCAACGTCACGTTCACTTGCTGAGAAATGTGATTTTCTTTCGTTGCCAAGACAGCAACGGTTGCTGTGGCAACCACACAAAAACAGGAATACTAAATGGAAAGCAAACTCCACTCACCTGCACAAAGATGCCCTTGCTCTTGTACTCCTCATGGAGGCACTGAGAGAAAAAATCTACAAAAGCCTGCGAGGGTGTTAGGAGTGAGAAGAAATACACATTACATCATTGTGTGCATTACAGCCATGGAAACAAAAAACAATTAACCACTTAGCACTATCGCTACTCATCCTTCTTTTGATCATCCCAAGTGCAGAAGACACATTTTAAAAACACCTGAAAACCTCCAAGGATTTTTATCTGCCAATACATGAAGTATTATCTTAACCAGAGATAATACACACCCTGAATTCTGATTGGACTGGAAAAGGCTCTCCTTGTCCTTTTCTCCCCAGAGAAAATGAGTTTCCAAGAAGTATTTTTATATTACACAAGGAAAGATGTACATCTACCCTTTACTTGCCATTCAAGCAGAAACAGAATTCTGTGCATCTGTGTTCTAGGGGGATTTTGTTGTGAAAAGAAGATGGTGCAAAATCCAGTAAGCATAGAGACAATGTGAGAGCCTGTCTTCTGCTGCCGATGTACCTTGAGATCTATCTCTAAGTGATTCTCTCTTTTTTTTTGTTTTCTAAGTGATTCTCAGTGTCGTCTGTCCCTCCTTACATGTGGATTCAACTTCAAGCTTGATATGCTATGTACCAAGGATGACACCAATGTCCCAGCGAGTGCAAGTCTGTGTCCATGGGAAACAGGTGGCATCACTGACAGCGAGCCTGCGGTATATTCCAGAGACCCAGACAGCAAGCAGGCTACGTGGCTGGGAGGTGATGCCGAGCTTTTGCAAAAGCTCACAATGAGGTTTCTACCAAGTGAAAAAGAAGTCCAGTCTTCTGCACTTTCTCCTCCATGACATATTGCAAATTCATATTATATATTAAGTGTGCTTATTTTCGCCTAAAAGCTCACTTAATTTCAATGTCTAACTGACATCTTTCCCTTCAGAAATCTATTCCAGGCCTTAGTAATATATCTGAAGGTGATGCTATTGACCTGCAGGCAGGGAGAGATGCATTCTAAATTATTGTTCTTGCAATAATGTGAGGAAGTAAATGGTGATGTATGAAATAATGACATTTTAGAGTTCTAGAAAATTCCTATGACACTCTAGAAGTGGCAACAGATATTCATGATTAATGGATAATGTGGCAAAAGTCACACTCATCCTTCTGTCTTGTGCCTACTGTGTACAGCTATGTACTGACTGGACCTATTTCTCCTACACTGTATGACCCTGATTCATTCGTTATATAAAATCTCTAATCTTAGATTCATTAGCACCAGTTCTTGTCCACTAAGTGAACTGGCCTAGGCCAGCTCTCTAGGGAAAGCCCAAATATTACTTTAAATCCGTAAATGACTAGGAGAAAAATAGGCATCTGTGGCTCTGATATCCTGGTGTCCCCTTATAAGTCTACACCTATCTGTACGTCCCCAGCTATCGGGCATTTTTCTTCCCTCCTTAGGAAGAGAACTTCATTCCAAAATGGAATTGGAAAGACTTAAATCCATGTTGACTGCACAGAGTAAAAACGATTCTTTTCTCTTATACTGATGTAATTTATGAAAATGGTGTTCACCTTGGTTGCAGAATAGATGGTCAAGAGCGGAACTGGGGACAAGCCACTGGCTGAGGAGATATTCAGAATCACCCCTTTGGATCTAAAAAGGAAAATGTACCAGGTGAGTGGAGTGAAAGCACAAACACAACCGTTTCTGGATTACAGATTGAGATATGCATGTAATTATCTGAAACAAAGTAACTGAACTGCTTTTCTAACACGCGCCTCTCCCTGCTTTTCATCACCGTGTGACATGCTTGGTCAGTGAATGAGGCATAATTCAATTAACTAAAAATAGCTCTTCTTTACAATTAGCTCACTTCCCAGTCTCAGCAACCCAGGGCAGGACTGCATGAGATCCAGAGTCTCCTTGAGTCGATCTCTCAGGTTTCCTCCAATTGTGGCAAGAGATTTTCATTTACAGGGTTGAGGGGATGAGCTCAGTGACAGGGCAGGCCCAGGAGGGCAAGGCCCTGGGTCTGAACCCCTGCAGGCCCCCTCCCTTCTACTAACAGATGCCCACACCCATATGCTGGCAGATCACCATGTCCTACCTTGCTGTAATATTTAATCATTGCATGTGTATAGATACTACTCCCAATGAAACTGTAAGGTCTCAGACATAGCACCTAGTCCTCCTCACTTACAACAAACAGGTGTTCCACAAAACCTGCTAGCACTGGAGGAATGACTACGCCCTGCACTCAGACTTGCATTGTTTGGGTTGAGACACTTGGGTACCCAAGCTGACTCAAAAATTGTGATTCTAGAAACTTACTCTTTTGTCAAAAAGCAAAGCTTGTTTTTTTTCACAGAGTACTGAAAGTTAAAAGGCAAAGAGTTACCAGGAGTTTCCACCTCTAGAAATGAAAAACAGTCAGAGAAAAGAAAAGCTGTAAATGTATCAGCTGTCTGCAACCACATATAGGTTAGTTAACATGTGGAATTGAGTTCATAGAGATATGGATCTAACCACTGACTTTTCACCTCAAATCTGTTACTCTCAAAGGAGGGATCCCTCTTCCCCAACCCTATAGCGCCGAGGTCAGGGCCAAGGCTAGGCAGGAACTCTCACTGAGCTACACCCCCAGCCTGGTCAGGTACAGAAGCCCGACCTCACCAACCTCCCCACCCCACACCGAGCTCCTTTCCTTCAACCCACATTTTCTGTTTGTGTCTGGATTTACTTCCCCAAGGCTTGCTGTAAAACAAAAACAAAAAAAAAAATAAATAAATAAAAATTAAAAAGCGACTATCAGACCCTTTATATGTAAAATAGCAGACAAAACATGATTAAATGACATCCAAGTTATTTTGGATATAAATCTGAGGAGAAATAATCCCCAAAGGTCACCCACTCCATCTGCCAGCCTCTAGGCAAGATGCCACTCCAACCATCATAGGAAGTCCAAGTCCTCAGCAGAATGCATGTCACTGGAAACAAGCTTTATCTGCCGTTGTTTTGAAACAAAAGTTCTTGTTGGTAAAATATACCATTCAAAGTTGTGAAATCCATTAACTTTTTTTATCTTTTTTTTTTTTGTGGGACCAGGGTTTGAACTCATGACCTTTCACTTGCCAGGCAGGCACTTGTGCCATGGAGCTATCTCCCTAGCCCCTCCATTAACATTTTAATGATAGAAATAAAAGTTCAAATTTTAAAATGTTAAGGTTGTTATTTTAGCGGCTGGGGAGATAGCTAAGCAGTTTAAGTGCCTGCCTGGCAAGCACAAGGACTTGAGTTCAGTCCCCAGTATCACATGCTGTGCTGGCCTCCAAACCAGGTATGGTGGCTCACACCTGTAATCCCAGTGCTGGGGAGGCTGAGACAGGAGGATCACTATGAGTCCAAGCTGCGTAGCAAGACCCTGTACCAAATAAATAAAAGATTAAAAACAAAAATTGTTTTCAGATTGTTTTTTAAATTGAAAATAGATGGCCAAGGGTTAATGACATCATTCTAGCAGTTTCTATTTTTTCTATCTCTGGAACAGACACAAGCCTTTTCTTTCTTTCAAAGTAAGAAAGATATCAGAAGGTTGAACCCAACCCTCTGAGATAAAACCTGATGAATTAGCAATGAATAACTGGTTATTTTACTTTGTCTGTGTGTACAAGAAATTCCTTTGATGAAAACGGAATAAAAATCAGTTTTGTTACAGTCTTTTAATATAGTGTTAATTTATGATGTTTAAATTATTATCTTTTTAGGATACTGCAAGTGTTGTAAAATGAAATGATGCTTATAGTTACACAGCTCTGTACATACTCTAAAAGCCACTGAACTGTGTACTTTAAGTAGACAGATTTCATAATACGTAAAGTATCTCAGTAAATGTGTAAAAAGAGAGAAAAGTGTATTTGCGCTATAGTGGAAAACATCACCCTTACACTGGGTCAGATTCCATTTGGGTGGAAGCGTGACAGTGTGTGCAGCACAACATGCTTTGCCAGGTGACAGCAAATGCTAACAAGTGAATACCTGCTCGTGCACCCCAAGAGCCTTGCACATGTGGGTTTGCAGGTTTGCCTGTTCTCATACAACCAGGTATCGCAATGAGAGCAGGGGAAGAGATAGCCAGGTACATCCACAAGGCCGGTGCTCTGCACCATGGACATAGCCAGTCTCGTCAGCTGAACTCTGTACTCCAAGGGGCTCAGAGTAGCTGACACGGCAGGATGTGTCCTCGACCAAAGATCCTGCCCATTTTCTTTCAGCTCTTACAAGTGAAAAGCAAGTAAGTCTTCAGAGGTTAAACTTTCACTTTATCAAATACTTTTAAAAACTTAAATCTTGAATTCATCAAGCATATTCTTAAAACTTCATTCACCAAAGCCATGATTTCAACAGAGGAAAAGCCACACAGGATAACAAAAGCATCTTTCCTACTAAAAAAAAAAATCACATCCATAATCTAGTATGTTACAAGTATGCAGTCGTGCTCCTCCACTTGTTTATTCCCTGAGGCGGGCGGTGAAGATTGTTGCTCACATATTCTACTCTAATTTATAATTTCCAGGGGACAGAGGTACTCTGGGTGAGTAGGAAGACAGAATTTTTAGAGTACTCTATGCAAAACAGAGTATTTGCATTGTAAAATACATTAAAACAAATTTAAGACCCTCTAAGTGCTATACAAAGAGAGAATGCATTAGACCTAAGGAAATCAAAGGACAGCATTTAAAACTGTACCCACTTGACAGAAGAGAAAGCGACTCATCTACAAATCTCTGTCCTAGCATCAGGGACACACGTTTGTCTAGCAAAAATCTTCCCACACTCATATACACAGCAGCATACAATTCATCTCTCTCTCTCTGCCCCCCTTTGCATAATATTCGACTTAGTTTTATCTGAATCACCAGTGTCACACTGATACAGCTTGCCTTAATCTTCTACTATATACAGTATCTATTCTTTATGCTGAAATGGGATGGGTTATATGGGACTGTGGCACAAAGGACTCTTCTGTAGATCAACTACTTTGTCTAGCTTGCTCTAATCCTCCATCTAGCAGAATTAGTGACGTCAAACCCGTTTCCATGGCACAGCCAGACTCCTGACAACTCTATTATACATCAAGCAGAAGGACAAAACGGCTATGCTTAATTGCACACAGAAACAAACCCAAACCCAAACCCGGGTTAACCTCTCACTCTCTGGGGACTTGGGAAACATTCTAATATTGGAAGGTACCTTAACAATTTGTGTACGAGTTCTATAGAGAAGATTAATGTTGCTCATACTTCAGCACATTTCCTGGTTATTAGGACAAACATCTAAATAAACTGGGCAAGAACGATTTTCTGTGATGGAACCTTCTTAATTCATCACCTTGCTTTCTTCCTAAGTTACATAATGATGTCTCCGTATACAAATTATTTTAGGACCTACTAGAACTAAAATGGTGCAAAACAGAAAACACCAACTGCTGGCAAAGATGCACTTTTTCATATAAATACATTATTAGCTCCCCTCAGAAGCCAAACAAGAAGCTCACCTAATCTATAAATTCGGTGCCTTGCACTGACAGATTGCCGCATGCTAAGAGAAGCTCATCAGATGTATGCACTTCCAGATGTGACTCTAACTGTAACCTGGTTTTTAAAAAATTACCAAGCTTTTCTTGTACAAAGGCCCCAGATACTTCAGAATCCTTGTCCTTCCCCAGAAAATTACTACTGTCACAGAAGAACAGTAGGTCTCTTTTGAAATAAGCCACAGATTTCCTTGAGAAACCTCAGCACCACCCCACAGCATAGGTGAGGAGAGGTGCGGAGGTGTAAATGCAGCTGCAAAGAGCCAGTGCCTTAGGTCAGTGAGCGTGGATGGTGTGTGCGAGACAGAAGGCAGGGAAGGGGCGATGCACACAAGTCTTCACCTCAGCCCTCCACACCCAAGAAGACGTGCGCGCTCTTGCAGGTTGTTTTACATATCTTAAGCATAAACACAATACTGAAACTGGAGTAGAAAGTTCTGATAGACTCATAAAGACAAAGAAACATATCAACAGAGAATTCGATACCTTAAAAGAATTCTGGAACACGGGGTCAGGGATATAATTACAGGAGGCAATCCAAATACTTGCATTATCCACATATTGCTTTGTTGAAGAAAGTTTGCAAACATTTAGCACATGAAAGAGAATTACCTGCCCTAAAATACCACAACATGTCATATTTCCACCTTAAGCAATACAATGTGAAAGAGGCTATTTTTAGCTTTTCTATGGTTGTTATGGCAACCACCTCCGGGCTCCAGCTGTACACAATGTTTATAATTCCAGGGAAGTAGAAAGGGCAAGTTTCCTTTATAATGTAATTATGCTCTTTCTACTTCTATGGTAATAATACTTAGTTAGATTATAGATACTTGTTTAGCGATAGTCACTTGGCCCAAGGCTATAGGTCTTAAGGGTTTGGAAAATCTCATACATCAGAGGTAGAACCAGTGAAAGGAAAAAAACAAAAACGTTAAGTAGCAAAAGATCTTTCTAAAGGACACTGCTGTTACTCAGTAGAGACATCAATCCTGTGAGAATCAGCCACAGAAAAGAGCCATTTGGGGGTGGTGTAAAGAGTACTCTATAATGAAACTACTTATCATGTGTAATTAAGACAGGGTCCAAGAGACCTGCTCACACAGGAGTTTTCTTTCCTCCTGGGCACCCACTAGCACTTCAGGCCTTGCTTACACTGTGCTGTAGCTTGTGGCAGACTGAACTGCAGAGAGTGGGATATGAGTACAAGCCATGTGCACCACTTCCTGCACTAGGCCATGAAACCTCCCTGAAGTCATTCAAACTCTCTCTTCCCTCATGTCTTAGCCAGATGCAGTGAAAACTCCCTGGGTTTCTTGAATGACAAGGGAGACATGAGAGGGGGAAGGAAGCTTTTACCACCTTCATTTATTGAGATGTGGGGTAGCCTGTGACTGCGCCTCGCAACTCCTTAAATTCAAGTCAATGTAAATGTTCTAACTAAAAGGACAGGTTCATAAAACCCATGTACTGTATTGCTGCCCTTGGAATGGGCAACAAAACAGTAACTTCCTGAAGTCAGTTTCAATCCATAGCTTCTGATGGTTTTCCCCAGGTCATTTCTCAACTTGACCTCTTGAAGGCAAAGATCCACATCACCTAAATGTGTGCCAAGATAACCGCTACCCAACCAAGGTCCATTAAATGAATTCTTTTCTCTGTGCTGTTTTTATTTGATGCTCTTCCTGAAACTGCACCAATGGCTGGCAGGTCTGTAGAGACAGCAGTGAAGTTCCTATCTCTTTGCATCTGTACTGTGAGCTAACTTGGGGTGTAGCAGCAGACTGGATTTCAGTTTTGTTCCCTATCAAATGTGGGGGCTGCTTTCCAGTGACCTCCACCACTAGATTTCTACAACTCCTTGAACCTAAACTTTATGTGCTGCAAAATGATTCCACAAACATCACTTTTTTAAAATGGTTTTCACTAACACACTTAAGAATTTATTGTATAGTCACACTTTAGTGGTTTATAAACACTTGTGCCCTCCAAGAATGCAAGTACCCTTAGCACTGAGCCACACAGCCCAGCCCAGGATTTTCATCAATGGATTTACTATCGGTATGTGACTTGCAGGTGTCCAAACTCAGATTTAGATCATGGATCAAATTTCATTCTGCCTAGGTTCTTGTCTGTCCTCCCTACCCCTGCTCATATTCTAGGGCTGAGCTGGCGTAACATCACATGGGACCATCAGGACCTTGTTTCCACTGTCAGCTGACAATAAGCAGTGTGAAGGTTTTAAAGGGAAATGTTACTGTGGAGATAAAACAGAATTACAAAGAACCTTGCTGAGAACATTTCCTGACTTCTGTAGATGTTCAATAAATGGGTTCCTAATCTCAGTCTCTTCATCTACAATGATTAAATGAGTTAACATACTAAGTTGTGGGTACAACGTCTGGCACATGGAATTATTCAGTGTTCACAAGCTATCATGTCTGCCTGGCACTGGTCACTAAGGTCTCTCAGCAGAAGGAGGGTCTCAGGTTCTCCCTTTGCAAAGCTGCAATTCTTCTGGGTCTCCTCCAAACTACAGGCTATCCTGCAGGACAAAGGTGACAAGGAAGCCTGAAATGCAGCCGATGATCAAGCTGGCTCAAGCACAAACCCTGCTCTTCCAACACATTTACCTTGGAAGGTATGAAGCTTACTTACATTTTTACACTGCACTCTGTGATATAAAAATTATCATGTGTTGCTCAAGAAAAAGACTTCCAGCACATCTTGGTGGTACCCAACTCAACCGTAGAACAGGCAGGGCCAGCGGATACTGCCCCTCCCTCCCAGGGTGGATGTGATGTCATCAGATCACTTCACAACATGCCTATATGCCCCATACAGCCTTTCTCCTGGGAAAAAGTGAAAAGGCAGTTTGGTGCCTCATGCAACTCCACTGGTAAAGGCTCTGAGAGGATACAGCTTTAAGAAGGTATTCCCGGGAATATCCCAGGAACTCTGGCCGCCCCCTTGGAATGGCAGGCAATTGAGTGATGGTGACTCAGGCTGCCTTTTTAATCCTGAGCCACAGGAACCCCCACAACCCTACAGAGGAAAAGAGTTGAGTGGAAAAGGCCTCCTCCACCAGTGACTCATGCTGCACCGTGTGATTCGCCTGGTGCTAAGACATGGAGGTGAGGTTCATTAGTCATTTTAATGAAATTTTCAAAGAAAGGATTCTCTCTATAAATAATAATGAGCCCTGCATCCAGTGCCCGCATGTGCGCTTGTGACTCACCTTTCTACCATGCCAGGCAGCACCAATTGTGTCATCTGCAAGAGAAAGCAGAACATAGATGACGGCTGAGGACAGCAACAGAGCAAAGAAGGCTCTCACACGCAAGAGGGGACCACAAACCACTCGCCACTGCTACAGAAAGCAGCTTGTTTATATACTCCACATAACTTGGTCCTGTCAGGGGCGCATAAGAAGGAACCAGATGAAATCACTGGAGGTAACACTGGTGCACTTTCAGTGACCCTGGCTAAAATTAAGTCTTGCCTAAAATGTAATACTAATGGAGATCTTCAAAGAATAAATGAGTTGTGGTACAATGTCTCCCAAAAATGCAGTCCCAGAAAAGAACATGTTATCACAAGAAATACTCTAACTACCAAGATAATTTATTTTTTTTTAAAGAATTATTTTATTTTATCTTTTTTTCTTGTTTCAGAACTTTTGTTTATTTTTATGGCCGGCTCAGCCTGACCTGAGGGCAGGGCTGGCACAGCATGTGGTGCTGGGGATGGAACTGTGGTCCCTGCAGCCGCCCAAGCTTTCCTAAGCAGGCGCTTTAGACCACTGAGCCATCCTGCCGGGCCCCGATAATTTAAACTTTCTAATGTGAAGAGTTCAACTTCTTCTAAGGGGAAAAAAGTCTTTTGAAGAATGTTGTAAAGTGATAAACTGGCAAATATTAAAGATATCTTACACACTCATTTCTTTTGGTGATCTAGCTAGCTATGAGTAAAACTTATCCTTAAAGATAACTAAGATTATCTGTAGTTTTTCAATAACCAATAATCAACTGAAGACATATGCATTTCTTAAGGACTTCGTCACTGCTGACCAGATAGATACACTGCTGAGGAAGGCTTTTTCTCGACTGTCTTTTTTTTGGGTGGCAACAGGGATTGAACTCAGTACCTTGCACTTGCCAGGCAAGCACTTATTCCACTGAACTCTCTCCCAGGCCCCTTCAACTGTGTTCTGAGACATTATTGGCCAAGAAAAATAGTGCAGTCCATTGGCTTCGTCAAGGTGACATCACTGTTGAGTTCTGAAGCAGGAACACAAATTCCTGACTCCTAATTACATTAGTTCCCTAAGACACAAATGCCATTTTATAATAATAAAATTTGACTGTGTGCCAAAACGATGTCCCATTAACAGTACTCTGATGAGAAGTAAATTTTTTCCCTAGAAATATTGTGAAGAAAATGCCAACCAGTCTTTACCAGTTAAGTTACTACACAGATGCTCAATTCACATGAAAACACTGGAGCTGTCATATATATATATATATATATATATATATATATATATATATATATACACATACATATACATACACTTTTCAGGGAACGCATGAGTTCACACTGACACAGTGTCATAAAAAATGAACCGATATATTGCCAGCTTCAAAGCAAAGGTGTGCCTTCAACCCATGGGAGATTGATTTTAATAAAACAAATATATGAATTTGGTCAAATCTAGCCCAGATGAAAAAGGCCTAAGTGCCAACTTGGCCCAAGGCTCCCCATAGTGCCTTCCTCCTTACATCCAAGTCCATTTTTCCTATTGAACTCATCTTAACAGAGTGACAGGGAAGAAGGGCCAACTGTCCTCCAATATTCATTCTTTCGATATAAAGCAGTTGAAGCTTTGGACATATGCTCTCTTTTCCACTCTCAGCGCCCAACCTGCCATCCTTCTATGACTTACCTTGCAGCTCCATGTGGCCTATGATCATGTTCTGTGTCTAACAAGATATAAGGAGGAGCTGGGGGTGATGCAGTATGCCTGTAATGCTGGCACTCCGGAAGGCTGACGTGGGAGGACGTAAGTACTCTGAGCCTAGCTTACAGGCAACTAGTGACTTAGCAAGACCCTATCTCAACCTCTTTCTTGGTTATGCCCTTGAAAACGAGGGTCATGCCCTCTTTCTTGGTCATGTGGGCACAGCCATGACTTTTTCTAGGCCTTTTCCTTGTTCTGCTGGCTAGAATGTGTCTGTGATGGAGGGAGCTGGATCTACCCTCTTCACAGGAAGGTAAAGGCCATGCGTTAACAGTGATGAGTCCGCAGGGGGAAAGGAGTTTCCAATGCTGTGGAGCTGCTCTGTAAAACCTTGATTGCCTGACAAAAAGATGCAGGATTTAAAGCAGCACCCTCCCAGTGCAGAGGGGGCGCAGGGGCAGGGAGATTCAACCCAAGGCTTTGTGCAAGGCAGACAAGCACTTGAGCACCAAATTAACCCCCAGGCCCTATACCAGTATTCTCACTAAGTCCACTGTCTATTTGTGTTGAACAACGTTAACATTTTAAGACCAAATAAGCAGGTCCCAAAGCAATAGCCTGGATATTTTACAGTTTTGTTTTTCTTTTCTTTTCTGTTCTTTTCTTTTCTTTTTTAACTGAAAGAACTGACAACTTTATTTTCACATTTTACAATTCAAAGGAAAATTAGTTTCTGTATATCACCCTCCACATACTTCTCCAAGCCACAACTATCCTCTCTTTGATAGGAAGGGGAAGGAGGTCGTCCTTGTTATGCTGATACAAAACATCCAGTCACAGCACCATGATCTCCCGGTGAAGTAAAACAAATGAGAATGGAAAGAAAAGGAAAGGTTTTTGTTTTGTTTTGTTTTTTTAAAGAGATAAAAGAAGGAAAAAATGGAAGCAAAGCTTTTGTACATGGGGAAAGAAGATGGAGTAAAAGGGAGTGCAGGTGAATGGGAAAAAGAATCAGGCTGTATCATGTATAGGAACAAACTTGATCATTAGGTATATCTAAAATGTACCTATAAGGGGCCATAGAGATAGCTCAGTGGCCTAAGTGCCTGACTGGAAAGCACAGTGTCCTGAGTTCAATCCCTAGTTCTGGGGGGAGGGGGGAAGAAATTGTAATAATAAAAATGTACCTATAAAATCCAATTTTTAAAAACCTAGTCTCAAGAGGCTGCCCCTCAGTCTTTGTCTGGTTGAGTCACTTCTGGACAGGCACCATCACGGGACAAGTAGGAGGTCTCCTTGCTGTCACCCACAGGGCCTCCCATGGGTGGCATGAGTCCAGGAGCAGGTCCCACCGGCATCAGGGGAAGGGCCTCCCATTAGGGGGGCCGGCACCACACCGGGGTGAGGAAGACTGGGGGAGCTGGAGGGAGGTGGTACCATGCACCTGAGGAGCAGGCACTGAGGTAGCAAGTATTTCTCCTGGTGGAAATGTCGCCACTGTTTTGTCTATTAGGCTCTGAGGCAGTCTTTCGTCATTTCTGACAGCAGCCTTTCACCTTCTCTGTGTTGTTCTCACAGACAGTGTCATTGGCTGAGATGGGTACCACAGCAGCCACACTAAAACCCAATCACAGGCCAAAGATATAACTCAGCAGCACAGTGCCGCCCTGGCAGGTGCAAGGTCCTGAGTTCAGTTCCCAGTACTGGGGGTGGGGGGTGGATAACGTATGATTCAATGGCATCAAACAAAACATTCTGACAACATCCTGGCTTTTTTGTTGCCCTAAATGGGGTTGCTCTCCATACTGCAAAAGGGTGTTTAGAGCACTCGAAGTCCCGCCTTTGCTCTCCCTTAGCTCCTCATCTTTCCCTTCAGGCTTCCTTGCTCTCCCCAAGATCCTCTCCTTTTTTTTTTCTTTTTTTTTTTTTCCAGGCTTCAAGGACCAGAAGTCGCCTGAGACTCCCCTCAGAGGCCACCACTACCGACTGCCACCTCCCACTGACTGCAGGGCCTCATCTGTTTCACGGCTTTTCAAATACTGTCCTATCACTTCTGCTTTCCATATTCACTTGACCCAATTCAAAACATGGTGCTGGCTTCAAACCAAACTTGATTAAAGAACCAAGTCATGGGAAACATCAACCTTAGAGTTCTATGTTTTTAACACAGCCACCTTCTATCTCCTCAGAGTCAGTCTTAACTCTTCACGTCTGTCTTCACATTTCCTAAGATTTGTCTTTTCATAGAAGCACGTAGCAACTGCTCAATGTACAGCTATTAAAGGTTTAAGGCAGGCATGGAATGCAGTTGGGGGTCTGTCTTAGTTACTCTTCTCTCGTTGCTGGGTTTGAAATAACCAAAACTCAAAATGAGAGAAGGAAAGGTTTGTTTAGCTCACAGTTACTGGAGGTTTCAAGACACTGGAGGAGAGTCTGTGGTGCTGCCGTGTCCAGGATGACCCTTTCCACCTCTCTGAGAAAGCACAGGTTAGCCATTTTAATGGTTTGTGTCTCTCTGGCTCTGCCCCTTGGGCCTCGCACTGGTCCTCCAGCTGCCTCTGCCCTACAGCCTACATGAGGCTTTGGGAGAAAAACTAGACACAAACCTTAACAGGGACCTTGAGCTGGTTCCTTCTCTTCTGTGAGATGCTAACATTTTAAGTGAGAAAGACAAGCACATTATGTGTTGTATCTTCTAAACTCAAAGGACAGAATACCCAGGGTGGTCAAAATATATAATGAATGTTTAAATTTCAAAAATATCTTACAGTAGGGGACTGGGAAGATACCTCCGTGGCACAAGTGCCCACCTGGCAAGTGCAAGGTCATGAGTTTGAACCCTAGTCCCGCAAAAATAAATAAATAAATAAATAAATAAATAAATAAATAAATAAATATCTTACAGTAAAAGACACATGGTTATTAGTCACCTTCAAAACACTGCCCATTGTAGTACTAAATATATTAAACAAACAAACAAACAGACAAACAAACCCACTGTCCCTCACTTCAAGTCCACCTATCTCATCCTTCTTGCCACTTCCAGGAATAGTTCTGGAAGTCCTCTTTCGTCTTTTTTTTTTCTTTTTTTGAGACAGGTTCTTGCTCTGCAGTTCAGGCTGGCCTTCAGCTCACTTTTGTAGCCCAGGCTAGTCTCAAACTCACACCGATCCTCCTGCCTAGCCTCCCAAAGTGCTGGGATTACAGGTGTGTGCCGCCACGCCCGGCTCCTCTTTCAGTCTTTAAGAGGTGTCAAGTGTGAGCAAACGGATGGTGACTGCTGCTGCTGAAGGCTGTCCAATGGGAAATGAGACCTTATAGATCCTGTGGGGTGTCCTGGTCCACCTTCCTCACCAGACCTGGAGCCATGCGTTTCTCACTCTCTCCTGAAGTCAAAATGACCATAAAAGGGACGCATTTTGAATTAGCCCAGAGGCAGCCAGGAGGGTATGCCTAAGTGAAGGCACAAAAGAGGATTTCCAGAACTGCTTCAGAAAGTAGCAAGCACGAGGGGGTGAATGTCCAAAGTGGGGCTGCCCTTGGAGGAGTACATTCACAGACACTGCTGGGGTCCGCTGCATAAGTATACTGGACCTAGCAGAGAGTACATTGCAGACAGGTCGCTGAAGAGGGACTTGCATCTCTCCCTGCCCTTCTAGGACACAGCACAGGTAGTAGCCTGCTAAGCCTGTCTGTAAGCACAGTGTGCCCCAAATTAAAACCAAACCCTAAACAGAAACTTCTACCAATTTAAAAAAAAAAAAAAAAATTCCCCTAGGATCTTCTTGGGGTAGCAGACATGTTCTAAAATTAGAATGTAAAGATGATTCCTCAATACTACAAACTTATAAAATAACTGACTTGGACACTTTAGACTGAATAATTTAAGGTATGTAAATCACCCTTAATAAAGCTTTAAAAATGTGTCAATAATCATATGAGAATTTTAAAACCTGAAATCACAAAGCACATTTGATGTACCTTACACCATAAATAACAAAGTGCTTTACATGCCCTGTGTAGATCCCCAAAAGCCCAGGGTAGCATCACACGACAGAGCCTTGCCTGCGCTCTTACTGCTGAGGCCATGCTTGGGGTCGGAAGCACAGTGGGTGGTGGGAGCGCAGTGTCCAGCGCAAGAGCAGGCACGTGGAGCAATCATTACAGGACACTGCTGGGGGTGGGGGAACAGAAGACCCTAATGCGCAGAAGGACAGGTGCAGTGTGAGAATCCAGCCAAGCTTCAGATTACATGGTTAAATTTCAGAAATAGATGTGCAGTTTTCTAGAAGGTCTAGGAGGAATAGAATGTACAGTCATAACGATATATAAAGTATGTTAAATAATACATTTAAAATACTATTTGTTGGATGAATGAATAAATGCACAAGAAGTAAAAGAGCACGTGCATCCCATTATATATGTCATGAATGTGCATGGGTATGAGATATCACAGAGGCTTTCCATACTAGTAAGAGCGATGTACACCAGGACAGTAACAGCAGTAGAATATCTTATTACAATGGATAGAGTTCTATATCCTTGAGTATTCAAAACCTTTTTTATTTAGCACATTTCATCAGGGGGGCCATAATACTTAGCTTACATATCATAAAGAGGTTCCCCAAACATTTTGTAAAAAGCTGTTGTTCAGTTTCTAAATGTATTGAGATCACAGAAACAGAATGAGGAAGATAAAATGCCCTTAGCCAGGTGCTTGTGTGCATGCATGCGTGTGTGCATGTAGTAAAGAAAAGAGCCATCACCTGCAAAGTGTGCCTGGTTAGCCCTTCTTCACAAAAGGAGAAGGAATGAGATTTGTGGGTCACAGACACCCTGGAGAACTACCAGGAACATCTATAAGATCTGTGAATGGAGTCCTGACCCAGGACCCAGGATAAAACTAGTAGGTGGATGTCTAGTTATTTTTCTCTCATTGCTGACACAAAATTCCAATATCTGAAGTTAAAGGCAGAGAGGTTTATTTACCTCACTGTTGGTAGAAATTTCAGTCCTGAATTGGCTGCCTCATGGGTAGGGTGGCTTGCCAGAGGGGCATCACAGAAGAGAAGGTAATGACAGATGAAGATGGCAAAGCAACAGGAGAGTGGTGTAACTCTGTCCTTTTTACCTTACCCAAACTACTTAGGGCAGGCAACACTCACACCCTCTGTCGGGGCCCTTGATCCTACCATTGCACCATGAATCAATCCGAACATCACACACTCTAGGTCCAGCCACAAAAAGCCTCACCTATGACTGCAAGACACTTGTGGGGGAGGGGGGTGGAAATCTAGACCCAAACCATAACAGCAGTCACACAGAGCTTTAAAATTCAATTCAATTCAATTCAATTCAATTCAGTTTTTCCCAACACATAAACTTATACATTTAAAAATAATTTGATAGTATATAACTTTTGGTAGCAATGTTAGAGCAAGAGGGTCAGAGAGATAGCTCAACAGACTAAGTGCCTGCTTTGGCAAGTGCAGAGACCAGGGTTCAATCCCCGGTCCTGCATGCCTCACCAGCCTCGCTCCTGGGGCAAGCTGAGCTGGCGACCAATTCTGGGCATGGTGGGCATGCCTATGATCCCAGCCCTGGAGAGACTGAAAACAGGAGGATCACTACGAGTCCAAGCTGTGTAGTGGGACTCTGTACCAAGTACATAAATAAAACATTGGAGAAAGAGAAAGTCACAGACAGAAGTTAATTTTTCTACACCATGCTATCTATTTGTTTCTTCTGAATTGTAAAGATTATCACAAAATCCCACAAGATATAACCTGATATTTGCAAAATATATCAGTGGGGCTGGGAATATTGCTCAGCACCTGTCTATCCTGAGTTTGATCCCTGGTACCATAAATTAAATAAATAAATAAATAAATAAATAAATAAATAAATAAATATTTTTAAAAAGCATGCTAAACATTACATGTTCTCCTGATGGTCTTATACATATGGACATGAATGTACTTTTACATGTAAATTAGAACTCATTAAATTTTTGTAACATAAGAGAAGATCAGTGCTTGTGATGCCTGGCTATTTGGCAGTCAGGAAGACCTGTCGCTTGCTCACCCAAATGGTGCACACACTAAGACAAAAGAAAGTTAAATTCCTGCTTCCTGATCACTAGCTTTTCCTTCTAGAATCTGCCTCTAATTTTTTTCTCCTTGCCATAAAGTAGAACCTCTCCTTTTAAAAATTTCTCAAGTAACAGTAATTACCAAAAAACCTGAGAAAGTCAACAGGAAACTTGCATACTTCTTGTAACACTGATAGATGTCTTCATCTCCACTGAAATTATCCCTCTTTCTAATCAGATTGTAAATCATAATAAATTCAATTTCAAGCCTTCTTTGTTCAAGTATGTGTATACAAGTCGTTCTTAATATTCAACATATGAGTAGAGTGACTTTGCTTTGTTACACTAAATTAAATTCTCCTTCACATCACGTTTTACACAGGGTATCTCAACTGAGATGTTGGAGACTCGTTTCCCTTTGTCTGCATGGAATGGCTTCCTGAAGGCTATTTATACCAGTGCACCCAGCTCTGCTGTGAACTCTCACCAGCCATCCAAACTCCATTTCGCAGCTCGCAAGCTGTTGCTGAAGTTAATTCAATATGCTAATTTTAGGCCATCTGCAGGTGATAATTGCTGTACTAGGGAATTTTTGGTTTCTAATATATTTCTAAAATAAGGTTACCAGAACTTGTAACAGTGGTTAAGAATATTTGGTAAGTAGTAGTGAAGTGACTTCCACACGTTATCCCTCTATACTGAGATTCCCAGAAAGGATCCTACACGCAATTTTAAGTCAGTTTTTTCTAAAGTAGATAAAGATTGTTGCAACAGTACAAGGCGAGCTTCAAATCTGTGCAGAAGAGACAGGTGCTTGCATTGATCATCACAAAAAGACACAGACACCTAGAACCTTAAGAGGGACAAATCTCTATGATACCACATTCAGACATTACTCTTCTCAACATGCAAGCTGACACAAATGTACAAGTTTAAACCATGTTTTCTATTTTAAGAAAATATTTACCAATACAGCTATGTTTATTCTGCTTAGAAAATAAATAAAATTAAAATCAGTATTACCGCACCCTTTCATTGATAGATAATTCAAAAATGCACTGGCTGGCCTAGAAAACTCTTGAAAACGTTATATTAAAATGTAACCATCTGTGGTGGAGATGATACAGGATTTATTTTCTCCTTAGTGTTCACACATCTTATATTTTTGGCAACAATTTTGCGTTGTTTTCATAATTAGAAAGGCCCCTATATTCTGGTTTCTAAAAAACAAAACAAAAAACCCTAATATTAACATTTTTTCTTTTACTTCTGTAGCAATAACAATCAATAGTTTGTGGAAGAAACTTAAATACCAAGGAGCTAATGTAGATTTGTTCCACTCTTCAATGATGAAAACAGATACTGCACAAACTACTTTTGTATCATGTAACCTCTGACATTTCGTATTTTTTTGAAAAGTATGAAAAATATTATCACATAATGCTCAGGAAAACAAAAGATTTGAATGAAAAGATTATGCTAGAATTCACATCACTTAAGTAAAGTACAAAAGCAAATGTTGCCACTTGCACCATTTTTAGCTGGGAGAGGAAATGAAGCTTCCTGCCCTAGGATCAAGGCAAGTCCCAGGACCCAGGCTATTCATGCACAAAACAGGAACACAAATAGCCTCTCTGTCCACCTCTGCCTTTCCTCCACCCCAGAAATTTGTTTACATCACACAGGAGCTGAATTCAGCACCTGAAAAGAAAACCCACACGATTTAGAAGGAAACAATTCCTCAGATTCGAAGAACTTAAACAAATTTTCAATGGAAATAATTAACAATAATTTTGAAAAAAATCATAATAGTGAAAACGAATTACATAAAGTAACAACAATGTCACACAATGCCTGTTTTGTATAAAGTGGATGGTGACTCCCCTGGAAGTCACGCTGGAATGACACAGCACACATTTCCTCTGGCAAACTGTATAATTTGAGCTCTGTGGTACCAGGAACACAATTAGAAATTCTTAGAATCTTACCTGTATGGCCAACAGAATATTAACTACATAGGGGGTAAAAAGCTTAATTAGATAAAGTTTTCAGAGTGCTGGGAGATCTCCAAGTATTATTTGATTTTCCTTTCTATTGATTCTTAGATTTCTGTTGAAAAGTTCCCTTGGCCTTTTTTCTCCCCTAGCCATATATTCCTTAACCTGAAATTCTACACCATGCTACCAAAAAAAAAAAAAAAAAAAAAAAAAAATTGGTTTGTAACACATTTTAGTTAGATCTACATTAAAATAATTTTTTCTTTTTCTTTTTCTATTATGGCTCGCTCAACTTGCCCTGGGGATGGGCCTGGCACAGCATGTGGTGCTGGGGATTGAACCCCTGTCTTTGTGGTTGCCTAAACTTGCCTAAGCAGGCGCTTTAGACTGCTGAGCCATCTTGTTGGCCTTATACATTAAAATAATTTAACAAAAGAAAAAAAAAAAAAAAGACTTTCCAGAATAGAGAACTGAATGTCAATTAGCAATGGTGAATCTAAAGTCATAATTTATAAACTTCAAACAAATTTTAAAAAAGCATTATATACTGTTTTACCAAGATTAGCATACTGGTGTATCATTTACTACTTAAATTTCTCTAAAGTCAGCTAACTTGCCAAAGGTGACAGATTTGAGGGGAGAAAAGAAACCCTAATGTTCTCAGAGCTTTTCCCATTTTACCCAAATGTAAGACATTATGCCTTTAAATTAGACTCATTTTGAGCTAAAAAGGAACTTCAAGATCAACCTGTAACTACTTAATTGTTTAGAAATGGAACTATGGAAAGAGTAGCTGTCCTAAAGTTTGGTAAGTCCATCATTGTGTAGTTATGCCTGAAGCAGGTCATTACTATGAGACCCTGAGGGCTACATGTTCTCAATAATTTGCAAGATTTTAGTAGTAAAATGATAGCTGTTCAAAACAGATTAAAAGATTCTACATATTAACTTGGAATATCTTCACCTACAAAATCCTTGGGTGGGATTTGGTGTGGAGGTTCACATTCTTCTCAGAATTTACTAATTTCCAAATGTCATTAACTTAAACTTGTCAAGCAGGATACTGCAATGTGTTCATAGCATCTTGGCAATTATGCTGAACACACGGCTCTCATGGATTTCCAAATTAAGACAGGGCTCCCCCTACTGGTGCTGTCACATGCCAGAGGTGAGGCCACAGAAAGACAAATGCTTCTCTGCTTTTCACACATCTGTCCATTCATCCAAACATTCATCATCTCCTCCACAGATTGGGAGTGACAGTAGGCACTGCTGGGTAAGAAGACATACAATAAATATACTGTGGAACAACAACAACAACAACAACAAAAAAGCTTTTCAAAGCATGCCAAGGACCTCTTACTCTGAGCATTTTGATCTCAGAGAAGCATAGGAACAAAGATGGTCTGAATGTCTGGATCTCCTCAGAATCTGCGGAAGGCAGACTAATGACTAGGATGGTGGAGTGAAGATGCAGGAACTTCAGGAGGTGACTACATCACAAGGGCTCCATTCTCATAACCGGGATGAGTATCCTACAAGAGAAGCTGGATGGCGCACGGCAGCCCTTCACACGGTAAGAAGACAGCAAATAGGCACCAGCTATGAGGAACAGAGCTGGTACCTGGAGCCTGGCCTTGCCAGCCTCCAGAATGATATGAAATAGGTCTCAGTTCTTTAGAAGTTGCCTCATATAAGGCACTTTTTGTTGTAGCAGTACAAACAGACTAAGACAGAAGGGACTGATTTAGAGAAGCCATTCTAATCCCACTGCTTGGTCTTTAGTCTGAGAAGACTGAGAATTTCTGTCATCTAGGACAGAGAAACTCCATCTCCAATACCTGGAAAGGGGATGGGAGAGGATGGAAGTGACCTGAAAATGGCTGCCAAACCTGCAGTTCTGTCACCTGTGGCTGTAGCCCTTTAGCAATTGAGAGCTGTTATTTGGTTTTCAGATTTCTGGCAGGAGAAGCTAGAAATCTATCAAATTTTAAACTTTCAACTTTTAAAAGTGGTGCTAACCAAAACATGTAGATAGGCAATACCCAGCCCATAGGTCACTGGCTTATCATCTCTCACCTATAATTGGAAAGAGAACTAAACTTCTGTCCCTTTTCCTCTGGCAGGAACAAAGGTTAAGAAATGCTTATAATTTACTTCAATAGAAATATCAATAATCTGATTCAAATTCAACCTTCTAGGACTATACACTATCAGTGTGATCTTATACCTAAAGAATTAGACCTAGAGTTTTTAGTTTTTTCCATGCCAGGGACTGAACCTAGGGCCTCACATGCTGGCCAAGTTCTCCACCACTGAAGAGCTTTCAGTTTTAAAATTTCTGTACTTTAAAACTACCTATGTCTGCATGCCATGTGAAAGGACTAGGATACAACAAGAAGCAAACAGTGCACACTACGAGCCCTATGGCACTTACATTGAGAGGCTCAGCACTAAACATGAACTGCTGAGTGAAGGGAAGACATAAGTGTGCATGGAACCATGAGAGCGGAGAGCGAATTCTGTCTGGAGGGGTCGGGAAGGCTCCCTGTCCACCCCCACCTCCAGTCCTACTAAGACATGGTATCAAGTGTGTACTTGGGTTGAATGTCTGATAGAGAACTGAAGCATGATCTTTTGCCTGAGATTTTCCTTCCCATCCCCCAATAAAGCAAATACCAAAATTCAATAGTATTTCACGATAACTAGAGGTTGTTCATAGTGTTATGTTAGGTCCCAGCCTTACTATTTTCTTCTCTGCTCTAAGAAAGGTCATGAAGAAGCTTGTAATGCCTTCCTATTGGTCACAATGGTAACCTGGAATTCTCCAAGGAATTCCAAGCTGCAGTTTGGTCACTCTCTAGATTCCACATTATTGACCAAGACCAGTTTCCACTTTGGGGTGGAGGGTCATAGGAAGACATGCTCCTCCACCACTGGCAGGTTCATATTGTCTGGATAGAGTTCACCTAAAAGGAAGCCCAAAGTCTATGGTTCACTGGGGTCCTAAAATGCTGATCAAAAATTCAAAGGACAGTATAGCCTCTAGAAAAGGTCGGCAACTTCCAACAAGCAAATGATTTCAAATCAGAAAGACTATGAACAAGATTTGATGTGACATTGGATTGATGTAGGATTCATTTTGCAATCTGTCAAAATTAGACCTATATTTGCTTGCTTGGGAGCTGTGGCAGTTCACCTGTTTTGTGAACACTAATCAATAGCAGTTCAACAATTTCAAACCCTCTCAGTATTCT
This sequence comes from Myocastor coypus, assembly GCA_004027025.1. Lineage (NCBI taxonomy): Eukaryota > Metazoa > Chordata > Mammalia > Rodentia > Myocastoridae > Myocastor > Myocastor coypus. The sequence continues at coordinate 19,247 of PVJA010007417.1, read as the reverse complement.
GGGATGGAAATGCTTCTAGGCAAAAAACTGGAATTATTTTAGAAGAGTGTGATTCAATATCATGTTACTTAAATTGTCTTTAAACCCCTCTGGGATCAAAGTCATTGTTCTTGAGAATATTTACCTTTGACTGTAGTCACAGAGCTCCTGAAACTGTTAGAGGAAAGCTCTGTGTGGTAGGACTTCTTTTTTTCCAGCTTGAGACTGATCTACCTACTGGTTACCTGTACAGAACTTCGACACTACATAATTGTTCAGCAGGGAACAGGAACAAGTCTAAATTCGTTCCTAAAGGATTTAAGAGCAGAACTGGAAAAGCAGGTAACCAGACTTCCAAGGATCTCTAGCAAAGGGAAAGGCTAGTTAGGTTAGCCACAGGGGTGGGGGGTAGGGGGTCTCCTGTTGCAGAAGGAATAAACACAAATATTGAGGAATATTAAAAATAGAAATGATCAGAGCTAAGTGGTCAGGGAGAGGTGTTTACAATTAGACACTAGGGGTCTAGAGACAAAATACTGCAGTTAATATCTATTCATCAGTACTCTCCTGAAGCACATCACCATTACTTTATCTAGTGATAGCCCATAATTTTTCTAACCTGAGGATAATTTACTGTTCTTACTCCTCTATTGGAGTATGAAACTGGTACGGATTTTATAATCACTTCTCAACACAGGACAGGGACATGCAGATCTGCAGGAATGTAGAGCCAGTTCGTTCAGGCCTCTCAGGGTGGCACAGGTCTTATGACTAGGTGCTAGGGCTGGCGCTAGCCAGCAAACACCTCTAAGTGAGGCATGAGCTCACGTTATAGGACAAGCTGGTCTGCCTGGCTCTCTCGGCACACTCCTCAGCCAGTCCCCTAGCACCACATGGACTGCTGAGGATGCAAAGCTTGGGTCTACCTTAATGAGAAGAGACTCGTGAGCTGTTTTAGTGAGGTCTTCAGTTTTGCACACGTGCATGCCCAAGTTCCCCTGATGCTCAGCCACTGAGAAACAATGTTAGGATTTGAGCACCAGAACCTTTGCCCCTCCACTGGATCACGCCAAATCCCCACTGCCACCGAAACTGTGGCTCCAACCATGGGAAGAACCCAGCCCACTAAACAAGTGAAATTCATCACAACTGGAGGACAAGTCACAGTATCTTGTGTGGAGCATCACGTAAAACCCGAAGGTAAATGTCACTGTTCTCAGAACAGACGAGATGAACACATATGGCATAAAATGCGCACTATCATTCACTCTGCCATGACAGCTAACCTACAAAGGACAACTTCACTTACTTCTGCTTTAAGACTTCCTATGGCTCCTGGTGCGAGTGAGCCCAGCACTCACACTCCTGCTCATCCTGCCCTAACTGCCTCCTGGCTTCTGGTTCACCACCACCCGTCCCTCCCTCCCTCGCTGTTCTCAGTCTCCATTTCCAGTGTAAGCAGTCATTAGTCAACTGTATTTCTTCCTCAGAGCTGACAACACTCCCACCCTTCCTACAGTCCAAACTGGCTGTCCTTGAGACAACACTACTTTTTATTCATTTTAGCGGTACCAAGGATTGAACTCAGGACCCTGTGCTTGCCAGAGAAGCACGTATTCTACTGAGCTATCTCCCTGGCCCCTCCTCCAGAGAACAGCAACTCCATAAACCACCAGTCTCTTAATTGTTTTTCTTTGGAAAGTATCACAAACATAGATTCTGATCCAAACTAAAGATAAGAAAGATAATATGGTTTAATGATTCAGATTTTTTATTTTTATGTACTTAGTACAGGGTCTGCAGGGTCTCACTACACAGACTGGACTCAGTGATTCTCCTGTTTTTCAGCCTCCCAAGAGCTGGGATTATAGATGTGTGCCACCAAGCCCAGTCTCAATGACAGTCTCAGCACACCACAGGAGCAGGGCCAGCACGGCACGCTGGGGATCAAACCTTGGTCCTTGTATCTGCCTAAGCAGGTGTTTCAATCTGCTGAGCTATCTGATTGGCCCTCATATTTTAAACAGTAAACTCTTTTGGTACTTTTAAAATGGGAGTTCGTTTGTAAATAAAGGCTTACCTACAAAATGTTTCAGCATATATCCACCCCACCCAGTGCTACTGCTTGTCAACTTAGCTCTTAAGTATTTAAGAAATTACCTTTTGTCTCGGTTCCCCCATTTCAAGAGTGAAGAAGTGTCTGTGACAATGTGAAGGAGAAAGGGGAAGAAGTGTCGGGACACATACTTTGCAGTGTGACAAGGTTATCACCAGGAATGGGTGCTCGGGTTTACTCCGTCATCATCTTTACAGTGCTGGTGGATCTGTGCTGCTTTAGTCGCAGTGTCCTTCTGCACTGTTTGGTCTTTAGGCAAGGACCGAAGGTAGTCACTGCCACACAGCCTGCTGTGGCCAGAAGTGGTGTCAAGGACAGTCTGTGACTGGAGCATAGCTGCCTCATTCTCCCACTGTGGGGAGGAAGGACCCTCCTTTCCTCATCAGTATGCAAGAGTGCCAGTCAAAAAGGTCTAGTCTGAGAGGCAGAAGAGGCTGGGCTTTTACACTATACAACCACACAAAAAGTAAGGGTAGCAAGCATGAGGTTAAAGGAAAACATTAGGGGATCTAGATTAAACCATTAGAAGACAAATCTGCAGCTCTTGATAACTTTATACAATAAAATTTAAACACTTGAACATATTTTCTCACTAATTCAGCACACTATATCATGAAATACATGCACACTGTTTTAACAGTCATTATTTTCAAACACATGGACAAACGCACAGAAAAGACAGGTCAAAGTTAACAGTACAGTAACAGATCAGTTTCTAAAAGAAAACCACAAAATACAGAAATTAAAAGACTAGGAACAATTGATTAGGATCAAAAAACTTCACTTTATAAAAAAAGTAAAATTGTAAATTGCACATATTTATAACACAAAAGTCATCAGTTCAGAGTTCAACAACAGTAATGCTTTTTAAGAGTCCTTACTGTGTGATCTCTCTCTCTCTGCTTTAAGGGTTCTTTTTAAAATGTTATATATTTGGTATAGAGTTTCACTATTGGGAATTATTATTCCCAATTTACAGTAAAAAAACTGAAGCATAAAGGTTAGGTAATTTGTCTAAGGTACAATATAACTAGCAAATGGTAGTTATTCAATTATCTTGAAGTCTCACACAGATGATTAAAGAATGATTATATACTCTAAATCAGCTAAGGAAAATGCTTTGCATGCACAATTGTGCACATGTAAGTTCACTCCGAATCTACTCATAGCCCGACCCATTACTCATTTATCTTATCTTACCTGAACTGAATGGGGAAGCAGGGGAAAGAAGGCAGGGAGAGAAAGGGGAGAAAGGGAGAAAGAGCCAAGAGGGGGAGCAGGAGGAGGAGGAGCAGGTACACCTTGGTTACTAACAAATGAAAAGACAAGGCCAAGGATATAGCTTAGTGGCACAATGCCTGCCTGGCAAGTGTGAGGTTCTTTCTGGGCTCAAATCCTAATGTCAAAGGACAAAACACAGTGGGATGGGCAGGCTAACTGACAAAATTATTTGTCTTTTTAAATATTTCATTTGAAGTATCTTTAAGCAGCAAGCTACCCAATATTTTTCTCTTAAAAAAATAACCTGAATTAACACTTTCAAACAACACATATTCCACAGTGAGAAGTAGAGCCATACATTAAAGTTGAGCAAGGCATAGCATTAGGGTTACATCTAGGACACAACTACGTAAGAGTTATAGTTTCTCTCAGGATAGGAAGACACAAGAAGAACTTTAAGGATTCACAGTAGAGATAAACACGGAGACTATTCCATAAAGTGAAAATTAATTCCTACTTACATTTAACTGATAAACTTTTTTTTAAATTATTATTATTATTTTTTTTATTTTGTCTTTTTGAGACAGGGTCTCACTGTGCAGTTCAGGCTGGCCTTGAGCTCACTTTTGTAGCCCAGGCTGGTCTCGAACTCACAGCGATCCTCGTGCCTCAGCCTCCCGAGTGTTGGGATTACAGGCGTGCGCCACCACGCCCGGCTACCTGATAAACTTGAATAGGTGCATGAATATCATATCGCAATCTAGATCTGTTATTTGGCTGTTATATTTAGCTTTCCGTAAGAGCACTTAACTTTAAAGTACAATGGTACCCTGGCTCATGAAACCATGTATCTGACATTGCCCATGGGAATTTTGCCTTGGGAAGTAGTTTTCATTGGTCTGGTATGGTATACACAATCAAAATATGGTACTTTTATTTAGCTACTGTTAAAAGAGAAAAGGGTGCTGAGATGGTCATCACTTGGCAGCACTATTCTTGTTAGCTAGTAAGTAGCTGGGCTTTTGTGCTCTGATATGGCTCTAATGCATGCCTGGCTGCTAGGCTGGTCACTAAATGTGGCCAATAAGAACCACTCTACCTTTATACTTCCTCCACATTCCCTAGATAATGCTGTACCATGCATTTAATTTATCATTTAAGGGGATCACTAGGAAGAGAAGATAAAAACAATTTATCAGTGGTGAATGGCAAGTGCGTGAAACAAACCTTTGGCTCCTATTAGTTTTTGTAGTGCCAGGACCTACCATAGAGTTTGCATGTTGAACACACTTAATGAGTGCTCGGTTGTGAGCCAAGTAGTACAGCTGCTGGGAGGGCAGCTCAGCTGGAATGTGGGCTTACTCTACACAAGAGTTGACTGAAGTACATCAGTATTGTGCTCTCAAATAGAAGCAAAAAGAGGATGACTTGTTCAAAGGCAATAATAAACAATAAAAATGACAGAAAATTACAAAACAAGGTGACAAGAAACTAATGATGCAACTAGAGACCATACTCTTAAATGAAATAAATCAAGACTCACATGTGTAAACATCATATTATCTCCCTTGTGGAAGAAATTGAAAGGGTAAATAAAAAGGTACAACAGGCATTGTGAAAGGGAATGAAGGTGACATATTTAATAACAAAGCTGCTTACCTTACAAACAGAAAGAACGTTAACATTTAGCAGTCTCTTGATGACCTGCAAAACATGATGATATAGATTTATTATAGAAATGACCATATTTTAATATATGCTCAGATAACCTGATGAGGCACCAAAAGTTTGCTGATATTACAGAGACCTTGAAAAAGCTGGAGCTGGAAGAAGAGGTAGAGTTTACTCTATTCTCATTTTGATAGTATTTTTCTGACATAAGCTGCAATTTATGCTAATATGCAAAATCTAAGGTTAATGTGCAAATAAAAGTTGGAAATGAAAAGACACATCTAAAATAAACAGAACACTTTGGAATTTACCCTTGGCTAATATGGAAAGTAGAAATAATTTTATTGAAAATTTTTAGGTTTTAAAAAACTGGCACAGGCCCTCAAGGACGAGTCTTCCTAGTTTTCATTGGATTATGGATGGATCAAGGTGCTGCTTTCATTTCAGTAGAGCTGGTTAACCTAAATCAACCATCCTGCTAATGTGTTTATGATTTTTAAATTGATTTGCAAATCCTAATAAAACTTAGCTGTTTTGACATAATAATAAAACTACAGCAATTATTGGTGCTGGCCCTGCCTATATGACTATAAGAATTTTCTCATTCAATGCATTCAGCATTCCTATGATGCTGCCTGCTGTGTGGGCAAGGAACCAGAGACTAAGTGCATCTAGCTTCACCCAAAGACTAACTCAAGTAGTGAACAGAAGAGCCAGGGTAGCTGGGCTCCAATGTTCAATCTGAATCATTACATCAAGTTGTCCCACTAATACTTGGCCGCATTCTTTCTGTTACCATAAGAGATAAAGAAAAACTCACATTGTCCAAGTCAGGAACTTCCAAAAAGTATTCAGGGTACTCATAGGACATTCCCACGTTGTTCACTGAAATAAGACAAGACCATTAGTCAACTAACATATTTTCAACAGTCCTTGAAATGATGGGATTAAAGCTATCAAGCTGAAGAGGATACATACAATCAGATAAAATATAGTTTATATCCGAAGTGATCTTTCCTAAACAGTCTTACCACAAATCTGTTCATTCTAAGAAATCCAGTCAAATGTCTTCCTCCATCAAGCCTCCATATTTGTCACCCCATCAAAAGGACTTCTATCACCTCCCACCTTCCATTCCATTATCACTTGCAATGCAGTTACTTGTAGATACTGATATATATATATAGTCTTCTCTGCAACTTACATTTTCATGGGATAGTAGATAGAGTAGACAGAACTATAAGGCAGGAAACTGGAAACTGGACTTGGGCTAAGTCATGTACGATATGTATCTCAGTTTGTTCATCTCTAAGATGAGAGCTTTTAGTTAGTCAACAAGTATCTGCTATATAGTTTTGGGTAAGACATACAAGAAACTAGAAACAAGCAGAAAGCAAAAGATGGCATTTACAGTCCAGTAAGAAAGCAAAGGTGTTTAGCCAAAGAATCAAACAACTCTTCCCTAATGAAGTACAGAAGCTACAGGCAGCTACTAGGGGAGAACCCGACTCCATCTGGGGCAGGAGGCACAGCTGCTTCTCTGACCGCCAAGGGTGCAGATCAAATTGAATGTCTCTGCTCAGTCTTCCCCAAAGGCTGATGCCATGGTATTTTTTCCTTGTATCTCTACTTGCCAATCATCTAACCTAAAGTTAGAGCTATAAGACTACTGGTATGAATTTATCAATTCATGTATAATACTATACATATATTCTAATACTCCAATATCCTGTGATTTTTTTCTAGTCCCAGAAAGAAAGTCAAAGACACCACCCAAGGAACATTTGCTGGACTCAGAAATGATCTAGTATCTCTAAATTTGTATTAACTAATTAATGCAGTGGATTATCCACCTACCCATACCCATTTTAAAACAACAATCCTATTAGGCAGAGTTTCTTTCTTTTTGAGACAGGGTCTCACTATGCAGATCAGGCTGGCCTTGAGCTCCAGAGTTTCTTTTATTATCTCTCTTTTAGGCATCAGAAATGGAGTTTATGGTAGTTAAATAAATTTGCTAAGATCATAGAGCAAACAGCCAGAACTCAAACTCAGGAAATGTGACTTTGTAGCTTTTTTTTTTTTTTTCCCCCCTGGTTCTGGGAATTGAACACAGGACACTGTGCTTGCCAGAAAGGCGCTTCACCATTCAGGTGTATCGCTGGCCCAGGAAATCTGACTTTCCAAGTCTGGCAAACTTACCTCATGATGGCCATTATACTCCTTTATTGAGGATTCAATTCAGAAGTGATTAATAAGAACTAGTAATAAACAAAAACCTGATAGCCACACTTAATAATACTGAAATATTAGAAAAGTTTTAATTGCAGAAGGTAATAAAATTATGCTCAGTTCACTAAAGCTTGTAAGTACTGTGCCAAATAAGCCTGATAGTAGTAACAGTAACTTTTAACAGACTAACAAAATTCTTAGTTAAAAGGAACTCAGTAAGGGTTCTACATTTAGCTAAGCCAGTCAGTTGAGGCACTGAGTTTTCAGTTTACTTGCAAAATTCAGTCAGCATGGCTTGAACAAGACCACTGAAAATTGTCTGAATACACATAAGCAATGGACAACAGCCAAGCAAACTGCAATCAAAAAAAAAAAAAAAAAATCTGTTAACAAATTAAGCCCAGATTAGTTGAAGGTAAGGCATTATACTACCTTGACTTTCCTTCAACCAGTAAGGAATTTTAAAGAATGAATAATTCATTTAAAGTATGTTTGAGAGAAACCTACGTATTTACTAAAATACTATACACAAAACACCTAACAAAGTCCACTTAGGATAGCATTATTTGAGGAAATAAAAGCTTTTGTTAAACCGTGACATGCTCTACAACCTAATGCAAATTATATCACGTACAGCTAATTCTATCTCCCTTCGCTCTCCCATACTCAAAAAGCATTTTATCCTCAGATTTCTTAGGAACTCAGAGAAGTATTAACGCTGTATTTCAAAATGTTAATGGAAATTAAACAATATAATTATATAGGCCTCTGAAAGCCCAGACTGGGTGTGTCTTTTGATCTTAGGTCTAATAGCCTTAATATGTACTACAAATACAACCCTGAGTGATGGAGGCCAAGGAAGAGCCAAGGAAGGAGGAAGCAGGAAGCTGTGTTCTGGTTATGGCTGCTATGTTAACAATGGACTGCCCTCAGGTCTGTCTCTGCTAAAGTATCATGGGAAAGTGATCAAGGTGTCTATTCAAACAGCAAAAATGGGAATATTTAACACAGGTACTTAAGAAAACAGGTTCAGCCGGGCGTGGTGGCACACACCTGTAATCCCAGCACTGGGGAGGCTGAGGCAGGAGGATCAGTGTGAGACCAGCCTGGGCTACAAAAGTGAGCTCAAGGCCAGCCTGAACTGCATAGTGAGACCCTGTCTCAAAAAGAAAAAAAAAAAAGAAAATAGGTTCAGCCTAGAAAGTAAATACTATCATGCAAAGGACCATGTTTTTATTAACATAACTATAAACAATAATTAAGAGCATTGAGTCCCATTTTCTAAGGGGAGATGCTTTCCAGAGTGGCCACAGGGGCCATTTATCTTACACTAAGCATCAAGATTCATAGGCCCAAGGCTGGCCAGATAACTCAGTGGATTAAATCACCTGCTTAGGCAGGCTCAGGGCACAGGGTTTAATCCAGTGTATCATGCCAGCCCCACCCCCAGTGCACACTGAAATGTGCACTGAGACTGGATGTGGTGGCATGTGTCTATAATCCCAGGCTCTGGCAAGGCTGAAAACAGGAGGAGCACTATGAGTCCAACCTCTGTAGTGGGACCCTGTAGACCCTGTATTAAACACATTAAAAAAAAAAAAAATTCCTAGGCCCCTTATTCTTTCTTTATTGGCTACACCGTTACCTTGTGCAATGTGCACTACTCATCCTCTTGCCACAATAAGCAATTACTTCAGAGTGCTAGAACTTAGAGAACAAAGAGAAGCACGAGCTGTTCTTGCTGGTACTCAGAAAATGGTGCTCCAAAATATGGTGCCTTGGTATGCTCTTTGAAATTAAAGGCATAGAGAGGTTAGCAGACTCTTGTGAGGTTTCTCTCTGGAGTTCTCTTATCTACTAAAGGCTGGATCCAGCAAAGAGGAACACAACTGCCTTTGTGAAGTTTCATTTAACCAAGCAGAATTAAACTTGATCACAGAAGATGAGACTGAACATCAAAAACACAACCCAAACCCAGAGAAACAGGCTACTTACTGATTGTCCTCTAAGCCTATTCATTTCCCCCAAAATAATTTTTTTTCCTTTTTTTGTGGGACCGGGGTTCAAACTCACAACCTTGCACTTGCAGGGCAGGCACTTTTGCCATTGAGCTATCTCCCTAACCCCCACCCTGAAAATAAATTTTAAACTTTGTATTTTGTGTGGTTCCCATGCACACAGACATGATAGTAAATCTGGATGCCTTTTGTCCTGCTAACCTGTCATTGTCAGCTAATCTGTTATTGACCCAATTATTAAGGCTCGAACTTCCCTACATACTCAAATAGTTATTTCCAGAAACTGCAGAACAGCAGGGCATCCTTTAGAAAACACACACCCACTGCAATTTTCTTTTGAGACATTAGGTGGCGGCAATAACCAACCAGAAGTCAGAAAGCTTTAAGGCCACAGTGAAAAAGGAAAACAGGCTTTGGGTAGGAGTAAAAGATGGAAATATTCCCAGTATAATTTAATCTTGTTAAGAATGGGTGCAGACAATGCCATCTCTATATATTACAGGGTTCTTTACAGCACTCATAAAACCAAACAATTTTGTGAGTTGTTTTGTCATTCAGAAAGTTGAAAATGCCTTCTAAATGACAGTATCTTAAATTAGCCTTACATACCATAGTATTTAATTCTCCCCTGTAGTCCTTCAAGGGAGACAACAGAGAAGGGTTGAATTTTTTTTCAGCAAACTGAAAAACCCTTTGGCTTGTCTGACATATGTTGTCTCTTAGAAAACTGAGGACGTTTCTGATTGGCTTTATTCTTACTACTCCTTCTAGTCAGCACCACAGGGCCTCAGACACAAAATCTTTCCCATCGCCTCTCACTGGAGTACTGTATGACTAGGAAGAGGCCCCCAAAAGAGACCAAAAACCAGCACAAGGGAAGTGGAAAGAGAGGCCAGGGCAGGCAGAGGAGCAGTTCTCAGAATGGATCTTGGCAGAGCAGAAGGAGAGGGGTGTGTGCTAAAACCCAGGGAAATTCTAAATGCTACATATAAGTCTAAATTGTACCTTACACTTCTAAGTAATCATTCCCCTATCTGATCCTTTAAAGAACATTCACAAGAGTATTCTGTTCCTAAGTTCGCTTGCTGATCTCACAGACACAGAATCTCTTATCAAATGGAGCTGCCCTGGAGACATAATGACATCATTATCAAATTAGTTTGGTATCTGGGTTAGATGTAAGGGAGGAAGGAGCAAACACTAAATTACTAGAAAATGAAAATCCACTCCTACGGGTAACCCACACCAACTACATTCAATAGCCTTCTTTTCCTTCAGATTAATTGGAAATATAAGAAATTAATGCAGTTAAAAAAAAGTAATGTGGTTTAAAAATACTTCGCCTAATGGTTGAGCTTCCAATTTTAAATCAAGTAATATAAAATATTCTGTTTTCTGACATTATCAAAGTAGGACATGGTAAGGTTACGTTTCAGTTACTTTTGTAGTTAACAGGCACTAATCGAGTCCCAGCACTCAGAGGTCATTTATAAAAACTGCATCAAATGCGCTGTTACTTCATTGTATTTTGAAGTAAATTGAATTTCTGAAACATAGGCCTCAGTGAGGCCTTCAGCCTTACTCTTCTGAGCTTAAATTTTTACAAAAGGGACTGGGTAAGGGGCTCAGGGGCAGAGCGGCACTTGCCTAGCACATGCGAGGCCCCCAGTCTGGTTCCCCAGCATGGAGTGGGGAAAGGATGTAAAAGGGGATGAATTTCAAAGTCCAAAAGACCCAGGATTTGGTCCCAGCTCCTATAAAAAGGCAAGTGATTTCACCTTTGAGCCTCAGTTTCCTCACTGTTCTTGTATATGAAATAGGGATAATACTTTAATGCTTAAATTTGATGACAGTAGTATGTATAAAATCTTTAATGTAATTTGTGGAACATATTAATAGGTAATATATGGGGACGAGTAGTATTATTCGGTCATTTATTCAACAAAAATTTATTGAGTTCCTACACTGTGCCTGAGAGAAGGTGTCCTGCTTTGCTTATATATGATCAGCATCCAAGCAGACAGAGCTTTCTGGAAACTAAAGCTCCTCTCGGCAGCAGTTCACCAGAATAGCTGTTTGTACTGATTAAATTCCTCCTCCACTCTCTTTACTGCCTTCAAGTAGATCTAGTTTTACAGTCTATAGACAGTGAGGAGTGATGCAAAGAAATCCCTTTTCTGCCTTCTTTAACATATTGCTGTAGCTAGCACATGCTCATACACTGACAGATGATATTTGGAACACCATGTAAAACATTTTGCAAACTTTACAGTTTTCATACACTTGTGAGCAGCAATTTCCAAATAAAAGAGAGTTTACAAGGCTTTAAATCTGCAGCGCCTTTAATCAGAAATTGAAAAATTAAGATTGAGCCAGAAGCAACACAACAGAACATTTCCCTTTCACTGTCTAAATTTAAATTGCTATGTGATCTTCATTACAAAATTAGAGAAGATTTGCCATACATAAAATTGGAAGACGGAACGAGGAGAGAAGAGTGACATGAGGTTGGCAGTTAAATGTTAGCTAATGGGAGGAACATTTATCAATTTCGTGACTTATAGTTCTATTTACATTTCTGAAATCACGGAGGCAATTACGCAGTTTTAAGTTAAAGATTCTGCTTTAATTAATGCCATTAGTGGTTTTTAAGTAAAAGGAAATAAATTAAAATTCTAAAAGTCTCACGCTCACTTTAGAAATCCAATCTCAGTCAATACATCTAATGGAACTACAAGTCCCTATACTTAGATAATGCTCTTGATGACTCTGTGTATATGTGTGTGTGTGTGTGTGTGTCTGCATATCTATTCTGTTTACCATAACTGGATATATATATATATATATATATATATATATATATATATATATATCCAGCTTCCTTTAACAGAAAGAAAGCTCCCTTCTAGCATGGGAGGCAACCTGCGTCCACAGATCAACTGCCTGCCTACCTACATGTCTACTTGGGTTTTTCATAACTCTCAAGGTTAATATCTTCACAAGTAAAATCGCCATTTTTCTGTACAGCATTTGCTCTGGAACAAAGGTTTTAATTTCAGAAAAATGAAATTCCCTCTAGTTTAAGTCAGAACATGGAAGTTGCTATTAGCTATCTGATTCTGGATAAAGAAAATAACTTCTAAGTATGTTTCTTGTCTATAAAATGGGTATAGAAATACTAGTAACTGTCTTATCATATTTGTTGAGGGTTAAATGAGCTTTTGTTAACATGGTGCTTAGTTTATTGAAAGTAATTAGGGAATGTTAATAATATTAACTTAAAACAAAATTATGATTGCTATTCTTTACTCAAGAGCTGATGATATTCAGGAAATTGGTCCTGGTTTTGTTTCCTAACTCTCTGTCAATCCCTTCTTTCTGCTTCACTGCCACTATTTTAACATAAACCATCTTCTTACAGCTAAAGCAGCCTCACTGGTCTCCCTGCATGAATCTTCACCTTCCTCCACTCAGCAATCAGAAGGATCTCTAAAACTCTAACGTTAGCAACTCATGCTTAAATTCTACAGTGGTTTCCCACTGCACTTCCAGCAAAGTGTTAAAGTAAATCTGACCAGAGGATGTTTCCTTACCTTGAGTCTCTGCGTAGCTGATGGCAACTTAGCTTATAAGCACTATGGTTTCACAGGTGTCAACCCATCAGACTATATCTGAACAAGGCAAGCATGGAGCAGTCAGAGGCAAGCTGCTTAGGCACTGCGATCCATTTTCTGTCCAGCAGCGCTCTCTCTACCTTTATTGAAGGCAGCCTGTGTATAAACAAACTATAAAATGTAGTTTGACTAAAGCTTTCTTCAACAAGCCCAAATGGATTAACCTAGTTTTCTACCACTTCTAGACCTGGCTCTACTTCATCTTCAGCTCCTCTCTTGCTTCTGTGCCTGCTGAAAACATGGCTCCGGATTCCTAGTGCTTCTGTCAGTCCTGACATGCCAAGCCTATGCCTATTTCTCCTTCCGATCCAGGAACCCTTCCCACATGTCTTCTCCTGGTGTTTTTCAGTTGGCCTTTGGGTTTCAACCTGCACACTCCTTTCTCAGGGAAACAAACGGGAATGGTCTTATCTCTGGAACATTCTCTTCCACGGTTCCATCACTCCTCAATTAGTTGTTCAATGGTTTTCTTCCATAAGAGGAGAAACAGCATACATTTCACTCACTGCCACAGCTCTAAAATTTTACTTAATGAATTTGCATATGGATAATTAAGGAAATCAGTTAATAAACAGTAGTTACCAAAGGCTAGGAAAGGGAGATTGAAGAGGCAATGAAAAAGATGAATGATAAACACAAGGGTGTAGCAGGATAGGAGGAATCACTCCCAAGGTTCTGAGGCTATGGGTGACGACAGTTCCTTACGTATTTCAAAATAACATTTTCAGTGTTCCACTAACACTATGAATCAGCATGAGGTGATGGCTACACAAATTACCCCAATAATATACATGGTATATGATATACATTGAAACATCACACTATACCCCAAGAATACTTTTTAAAAACAGGAGAATACTTTTTGAAAATAGGAAAGGAAGGGTGCTATACATTAGTTTGAGTTTGTTAAAAGAGACATAATTTTAAAACCCAGGAATTCCCTGGCAGCAGTGTCTATATTCTTGTTCTTAACAGCGGACCCAGGGGTCATACTGGAGTCTGTGCTAACAAGATAACGGAACGAGACTGGTGACCTAAAAGATCAACTATATGTACAGAGGTGGGGCTTTCAGCCAGCTCAGCCTTCAGATAAGGGAGGAGGGCTATGGACGATGGTTTGATCAGTCATAACTTCATAATGAAACCCCAATGAAAATGCTGGACACGGAAGCCCACTGTTTCCTGGCCTGGCAGGAGGGTGTCCTAATCGTACAGGGTGAGGACACAGGGACAGCTCTATGTTCAGGACCCTCCCAGAACATGCCCTATGTTGCCCTATGTGGCCAAGCGTGGCCTGTACCCTTCACAGCGAAACAGAAATCATGAGAATAGCACTTCCCCAAGTGCTGCCAATGGCTCTAGCTAAACTGCTGAAGTTGATGGAGCCAGGGGAATCCAGAAATCTATAATCAGCTGGTCAAGAGTCCTTGGCTTAGGGACCCCAAACTTGCAATTGGCGTCTGAAGTGAGGACAGTCTTATTGGAAACCCTGCTTTGGATGCATGGCATCTGTGCTAATAGTGAGTAGTTAGTAATGTGATTCGATATTATAAAAGCAAACTTTTAGACGAAGCCTAGGCCTTCAAAGGCACAGAAACAATATCCTGGCATTGACTGAGAAATTCCACTTCCTCCCCAAACTACCAGATCTCCTGGTCCTCTAGTCCACTCCTACAACATAGACCATTCTTTCTGGAGCCTGGGCCATATATGTACACCTGGGCTTCAGGGGAACAAAGGGAAGCAGGTTATTTCCAAATACATGAAATTTCTCTTTGGTATTCTCTCAACAAACTGTATTTTGCTCTTCTGCCACTTCCCCCACCAGTGTCCACCTGGTCGCTGTGTACATCCACAGCTTCCTCATTATGCTTTTCCATTTCAAGGTGACTGTCCCATTTCTTTACTGACATAGCCATTTCTTCTGGGAAACAAACAGTAAGAAGTAGGCAATAAGCTGAATCATTTTAAGAAGATGGAAATGACAAACACCCCGGCCCTTGTAAAGGGAACAATTTAAAATCCAATTCTAACAGATGAAGTTCCTGAGAACAGGAGGATGGTCATCGATAGCTGCAGAATGCAAGCCCTCTAAGAAGTTGGACTCTTCCTCTACTGCTGTCTTCCCTAGTCAGCTAGAAGGAAGCTCTATGCTTACCTAGTAGGCTCATCTCCTTTGCTTCCAAGCAACCCTGACAAGCTTGCCTCACTGTACTTCTGCTGCCCCTCAGTTCCCTCTCCCAGGCATGGAAGAGTTCCTCTTTCTTTGATCCTTTGGGGACTGAGATGTAGGGAAGCCCTCTCTGGATTCTGACCCAATTACTGGGGAGTTTGCAAGCCAGCTAATCCTTTCCAAGTAGCTAATTATACTTTTGAATATTTTAAAAATAATTTTTAAAAGTGCTGCACATCATGGCCAGAATGAACTTAATTTATACTAGTTGATGTTTGTTACAGAATGAATTTGTCCTTTTTTATCCAACCGGAACTCACTTTACATTAAAATATAATAGGTGCAGGGCAGCAAGGGTCACTGGCTTAGTGCTACTTAAAATATGATAAACTGGCCAGATAGCTCAGTGGATTAAAGCTCCTGCTTAGGAAGACACAGGGACCAGGAGTTCGATCCCGAGTGCCATGCTGGCCCCATCCCCAGGGCATGGCTAAGATGGCAATTGAGACTGGCATGACAGAGCACGCCTGTAATCCCAGGGCTTATGAAGCTGAAAGCAGGAGAATCCCTGTGAGTCCAATCTGTGTAGTGAGACCCTGTAGACCCTGTACTAAATACAAAACAAATGAATAAACATATAAAATATCACAAAACCCTGAGTTAAGGTGTAGACATATGAATATTTTTAAATCAACTTTTAAATAAATACTGCATAATGATAAGTATAAACAAACTCATACATTCATGTTATTCTTATTAATATTAGAAATAATTTTGATAGGAACATGCGCAAAAGATTATATGACTGCCTCTTAAGTCTCAGGCAAATGGTAAATGTTTATTCTAAGGGATAGTATAGACGCTCCAGGTCTATAAAGTCAGTTACTGGTACACAAGTGTCTAGATATTTTCAATAAAGTTTTATTCATTCTATGGGCAAATTCACTTGGGTCTATCACAGCTAAGAATGTCAACACACAGTCTCAGTGTAGTTCATATTGCAACATTTGAAGAGAAGGCATTTTAGACAATACTTTTGCAACACAGCAGCAAGCATGATTGCTTTAAATGGCTAGCACTAAATTTTTTTTTTAAACATGGCTTTCATTTAAACATATGGGATACATGTGGATTTCAAACACCATTGTAAGAAACTGAAACCAACCTATGTGTTATCAAATTGTACATAAACCCCGCAAACTGTGTATTTCATTATATCAGCCAATGACTTTTCCTCTAAATACAGAACTTAGGAGAAAGTTGGTGTTGCCTTGCCTAAATGGCCAACAGTAACACCATCTTTCCCAAAAAATCAGACCTGACAAAAGAGCTAGAGCTAGTTGTTGCCATGGTGACAGACAGTGTCATGCAGTATTCTCTTGCTACTCTGTAAGGCAAGGATAGGCTGACTGCGACTGGTATTTTTGGATGTCCAGCTTTCCAGACTGATTACTTTCTGATTAGGTCTTATTTTTGGGAACACACGGTAGTGCTTGGAAAACCACAGGCAGGCATTTTGACTTTAGGGCATTTGCATGCAGACTTTTGGTGACGACATCAAAGAACTATTTATTATTCAAAGGTATATTCACTTTCTCTGAGTCACCTAAAAACTTGAGCTTTAAAATTGTTGCAAATTTATCTTTATTTCATCAGAAATAGAATTTGTAAAAAATTAAATTTTACTATAGAAAAATGAATTAATAAGCTGCCTTGTGTTTTAGAGCTTAAATTTTAGCAGTGTTTTTACTGACACAGTAAGTGAAAACTGGGTTTAAAAGTTGCTCTAATGAACTAAAAAGCAAAAACTAAGACCTTCAGCAATACCTCAGCCCCTGTATGAATAATGCCAGTGCTCAAGCTAATGCTTAAGATGTTACAATGGTGTTGTGATCTTAGGGTTTTCCTATAAACTGAGTTTTGAGGCTGAAAGAAATGACCATGCGCTGTACAGTAAGTTACAAAGGCCCAAATATCTCCAGCAGATGCATGCAGATTACCTTAGTGCTTTCTCAAGTTGGGTCACAACCTTTCCAACATGTCTGATACAAATAAACAGAGCTCTTAAATAGATTTTTCTTTTCCTTGGGAAATTTGTACGTTCAGAAGCATCTACAATTTAGACTCAAAGGCAGACAAAAATGTGTCAGTTTTTAGTATGCACTTCACTCTGGAAGGGGGCGAGGGGGGGGTGTAAAGAGGAAGTAGAAAAGTGAGAGAAAAGGAAGAAGGATGTGAACAATTGTATATATAAAACTTTGTAAGATTTGTGTATGTAACAGGAAAATAAACTGATATATTTATTTGCCACATAGAGAGAATTTTAAGTCTCTTCTAGAAAGTATTTTCATTTGTTATGTCTGCTAAGATACAGACTATGATAAAGAATAAACATGGGGAGTCTACATTATTGCCCTGTCACATTCTCTCTGTTTTAAAAGCATGCACTGGAGAAGTTTATCTTTACTCCTAGATTTTTGTTTTTAAAGAAAACAGAACACAAGTTTGATGTACACAAAGACAGAATTAATCGACCTTAACTCTGATGAACAGCTCTGCTCAATTTTAGAGTAGTAATACACATAGCACTTATATTTTACTATTCTCTATCCCAGACTATTCGAGGAACATAGGCTTTAGAGGAAGAAGGGGAATAAACATGTCTCCCTGGGGCCTGGCGGGATGGCTCAGTGGTCTAAAGCGCCTGCTTGGGAAAGCTTGGGCGGCTTCAGAGACCGCGGTTCAATCCCCGGCACCACATGCTTCGTCAGCCCTACTCTCGGGGTGGGCTGAGCCGGCCATAAAAATGAGCGAATAAACAAACAAAGGTTCTGAAACGAGAAAAAAAAAATAAAATAAAATAAAAAATTCAAAAAAAAAAACAAAAACAAAAACAAAAAAAAACAAACATGTCTCCCAAAATCTGCAAGGTTTAGTGGGAACAGTGGTTGCATGGGCAGGATAACAGAGCTTTCAATGAGCTGAGGAAAAGAGGAAAACATTAACTTAAAAATAACTCATTGAGTACATTAGTGGAGCAAGTAGTCTCTAAAAAGGTCATAGGAAGAGAGAATAATAAGGTTTATTGCAGCATTACTGTCTATACACATTAATCCTGTTACAATGAGGCCTCTTAAAGTCATGAGCAATGTGCATGGGTGAGACCGAAAATGTTACATGGATGACAAATAAGCTTGAGTACAAGAAGCCAGGATGACAATACAGGCCATCCATTACCAACCGAGATTCTCCATTCTACAATGATACAAATCATAGTGTGGGGTGAAGAGGACCTTGAAAGCATTTTCCAGGGAAGAATTCTTGTCTAGGGTACATTAAAAACTCAAATAGAGGTGTGGTTCGTTTTTTACAAAAAGGACCACAAATTAAGGAACCATGATTTTTCTTCAAGAACAATCTCACTTTTACAAACTTGTAAAGTCATGGTAGTGGTATTTGAAAGCAGCACTGTCTGTGGCTTATTTCAAATCCAAGGCTAGTCCCGTGGCCTTGGCACAGTACACCTCCCTGTGACACCTTGTGCAAAATCCTCCAGTGTAATTTGGAGCACAGGTGAGTCCTTCCCACGGATCAAGCAAGCATTATAGCAATCACACTGTGTTAACCAATTGTTTGCCTCTTCAAAGAAGTACAGATGTCATTTGCTCTAAATCAGCGGTTCTCAACTTGTGGGTCGCAACCCCAATGGGGGTCGAATAACCAAAACACAGGGGTTGCCTAAAGCTATTCTGAATCATAACTAGCAAAATTACAGTTTTGAAGTAGCCACCAAAATTATTTTTTGGTTTGGGGTCACTGCAACATGAGGAACTGTATTGCGGGGTCACGGCATTAGAAAGGTTGAGAACCACTGCTCTAAATAGTTGTGTGTGTGAAGTTTCCTAAGCTTGTTGAAATCTGTATTTCTTGGCATTCGACTGAAAGAAGGCAGCAGATGCTTACTTATTCTTACACAATAGAATTAAGAATCCAACTTCTCAACCTTCAGCATTTATAGTCTCATCAAGTCATGGTGACCTTTCAGGATAAATTCAAATAATTTGGGGCTATTTTCTTTCCAGTTATCTCACTGAAAACAATGACAAAGGGCTTTAGCATTTTCCTTTGAAATTCTGAAAATATTAATTTGCTTTTATTAAGCA